>CAJUYG010001469.1:31697-50273 GCA_910591675.1 Galerucella calmariensis
AACCAATCTGCAGTGCGGCTATCGGGAGAACTTCAGATATCCGATCGTTCTTTACGACGAATGCTGAAACGCATGCACTATAGAGTTTACCGTCCGCGTCTCGTCCACGCACTTCACGAAGATGATTTCGATCGCAGATTTTGCGAGTGGTACCTCGGATGCAGTCAGGATGATAGGCGGTTCCAGCATTCCATTTTATGGTCGGATGAAGCAACTTTCAAGCTGAACGGTACGGTCAATAGGCATAACTGCGTGTACTGGAACGACCAGAACGTCTTCATGGAAAAAGAATTAAACCTGCCTGGGGTGTGTGTGTGGGCAGGTATCCATGCTGGAGGTCTCGTGGGTCCGTACTTTTTTGAGGGTCACGTGATGGGACAAAGTTATCTGGAAATGCTCGAAGATTTACGTGGACAAATGGACAACGATCCAACACTGGCGAAAATCCGTCATTTCATGCAGGATGGAGCTCCGCCGCACTACGCATTATTTGTGCGGGAGTACCTTAATGTTCATTTTGGAGAATGGATAGGCAGACGAGGATTCATTGAGTGGCTCGCATGATCATGTGACCTAACACCCTGTGATTTTTTTCTGTGGGGCCTTCTCAAGGACCACGTTTTCGCAACAGGACCACGCACCCTTCCCGACCTCCGAACCGCAATTGAAGAAGAATTTGAAAATCTTCGCAGACAGCTTGAAATGCTTCGCCGTACCTGCCTCTCCGTTGAGGAACGTTGCCGTAAATGCATCGATCAGGATGGGCATCAATTTGAACACTTACAGTAACCCTTTTTCGAATACCTTTTGTATTTTTTTTCAATAAATATATTTTGACGCTGCATTTATTTATCTTAATGCAAATTGGTAGCCTGATGCAAATTGGTTGCCTGACTTATGCCGACCCCTGTATTTGCTGCTTGAAATTACCTATGAAAATGAAATTATTTAAATAAAAATGTCATTAGTTCAAAATTCGCGCTCAACAAAAAATGACTGATGACATAACGAGTACGTTCATAATATATCGAAAACTGACAGTGTACTTGTCAGTCAGACGACGGGGTAAACGCTTCTCGTGATGCGTTTGTGAATTATTTTTAATTTTTTTCTTAAATTTAGCTAGTAGTGGAGAAAATTGTATATACACTATGGCGGTGAAGACATTTAGATGCCTCGCACTTTACTCTGCTCGGGGCAAAGCCCCTCGCGTAATAATTGTTGTGCTTATTCAATAACACTAGTCTTCACCACCGGGTTTAGGACTAAGTATCCTGTTCCCTACCAAAAATATCTCTTCGCATTTCACCTTAGAAAGTATTGGATGGGAGGGTTGAATGCATTGTAATGCATTTAAGAAGGGGAAGGGAATATAATAATTGGATAATTGGATTCACCCTTCTTAAACCAAGTGATGGACTTGTATTTTATTGGCTGGGGATATTTTTGGACGGGTTTTTTTTGGCAGGATATTTTTGGACAAGATATTCAGTCGTGCTACCTTCACCACCTTGATGTATAATATACTATTACATGATGTCACAGTGCGTTTCCTACAAAGATTTTTGCCCTATTACTTGGCCTTGTTATACAAACATGATTACTATTGTAAGGATTTTAAAACCTGAAAAAAACTTTAGTGAAGAAGAGTAAAAGATTTTTTTTATTTTCTTTTCAAAATAAAAAGTATTATATTTAATTATACAAATTTATTGTCGTCAACAAAACGAATTACCATACTAAGTCTTTTTTTATAAGCTTCCATGTTTTTATCGCTCATATTGATTTTTACACTGACATCTGAATTTTTTTCAAAATCTGGCGCGTCTTCTGGTTCGCATAAAGCCAATTTCAAAATACTAATGCTCATCTGAATACCTAAAACCATAAATTTTTTCACGTGTTCCCTATAAGTGGTGTGAGGAAACAATTCTTCCACGTCACAATTGAATTTTTCAAGTTGCTTCTTCAACGTATCGTAATAAAGATGTAAGTAAGTTTCGAAATTGTCAAAAACTTCCTGGCAGCTGTTTGTTAGTAAAAAGTAGCATATATCGTGAGCGGGGGAAGTAAAGGATGATAACTGCCAATCGAGAATTCTCAAACTTGACGGTGTTTTAAGATCCTTGGAGTTCTGAAAAAAATTGAATTCAGTACGTGTGGTTACGAGAATTAGGACTTTGACTATTATGTTATTGTTCTTCTTCGTTGAAAGATACTTTCTTTCAATTTGGCTGTTTCACACTGTACATATAGATGAGAGATATTTATAGAAACTGGAGTAGTAGTATAAAATTCCTTCGGGAAATGGTCTAAATAGCCTAGTCAAAGTACATTGAAATATCCTTAAAATGCCGCAAAAAATACAAAAAACTTGAAAATTTTCCGGTAAATCGTTGAGTGAATTGTTATTTTCTTCGTATTTTCACTCTAATTGTTTTAATAATGAAAACACAAAAAATTGTAGCTAATACATTTATCTACAAATTCCTCTAATTAACATTAATAAATTAAATTATTAACATAGCGTACTTCAGTGATTATGGTTTAATCTTCGAACTTTATTTGAAACTTTTTCCGGTATCTGCATTTTCCACAAAGATACATAAGACTTTTCACGTGAACCTTCATTTTTTTGACCACACTTCATATTCAATATTGTTTTAATAACAGTTTCCATTTTTAATGTAATTTGTTAAATGTTTTTGTCGGTCATATTTTATTGTTATCATTGTTGTTGTTATTACCTACGCGGCGGCGCGTATAAGCCGCTTTCTTATCTGCTTTTTCACCTTATTTGTGCTTCCTTCTCTTTCTAACCTAAGCCAAAGGTGTGTTCTTTAGTGATGCGATCACTTCTACATAGGTTCATTATAAAGTTCACAAATTTTTAGATAATATCATAAACACTATTAGTCCAGTAACTGAAGACCTGAAAATAGGCAAACCTATCAATATATTTGTCCAATATTTTTTTTTCTTGATTTGTAGGTCTTGACAGGTACTTCAAAGGGAGAAAAAGTTCTCCAAGATTGCCCCTTAGCTAAGGGCCCAAAATGGCCCCTAACGCCCCCCAAAAAACGGTTTCCCGCCATTATCTCCCGAAATATGCAATTTGGAAAATTTTTGTTTGGGTAAAAAGTGAAGGTCGTTAAGTTATCTACAAAAATGGTCCCTATCATTTTTTTCCAAAATGCAATAGTTTTCGAGATAATCGCATCCAAACGTCCCCTCGCTTACGCGGCTGCACTACCTCTATAAAATGCTACCGTCTATAAAATTAACTTGTAAACCGGCGGACAAATTCTTCCATAACTCGGTCAAAAATCAATATTTTCCGATGATTTAAAGTTCATTGTAATGGGAATATCCGTAGGTATCAATATGTGTACCTTAAACCCCGTTCTCGCCCGTCGGGGACATTGCAAAAAGTGGCCAATGTTATTTTTCCCCAATATTTTGGCATCTTCCATTAAATCATTGACATTTTATTTATCCTAAATGGTTTATTATCTCTTGTTTTTTCAAATGGGGTCTGGGAAGATCCTGAATGTTCCTAGAAATTTTTTTTCAGTATCTTTGTGGCGTTTCAATAAACAGTTTATTTATTTATTTGCATTTTTCAGTCGTTTTCGAAGTTCTCACAAATCTTGTAAACAAGCGAAGATAAAGAACTAATGTTAAATTATTTTGTTATCAAATGCACACCATTTTAAAGCTTACTATGTTTACTCTCTGAACCAATATTTTCATTCGGAATACAATGCACTCATTTTCCAGGGACCGGGAAAATTTGAAAGACCCCAGACCCCATTTGAAAAAACAAGGGATAATTAACCATTTAAAATAAATAAAATGTCAATGATTTAATGGAAGAGGCCAAAATATTGGGGAAAAATATCATTGGCCACTTTTTGCAATGTCCCCGACGGGCGAGAACGGGGTTTAAGGTACACATATTGATACCTACGGATATTCCCATTACAATGAACTTTGAATCATCGAAAAATATTAATTTTTGACCGAGTTATGGAAGAATTTGTCCGCCGGTTTACAAATTAATTTTATAGACGGTAGCATTTATAGAGGTAGTGCAGCCGCGTAAGCGAGGGGAAGTTTGGATGCGATTATCTCGAAAGCTATTGCATTCTGGAAAAAAATGATGGGGACCATTTTTGTAGATAATTTAACGACCTTTACTTTTTACCCAAACAGAAATTTTCCAAATAGCATATTTCGGGAGATATGGCAGGAAACAGTTTTTTGGGGGGCGTTAGAGGCCATTTTGGACCCTTAGCCAAGGCGCAATCTTGGAGAACTTTTTCTCCCTTTGAAGTACCTGTCAAGACCTAGAAATCAAGCCAAAAAAAATTATTGGAAAATATATTGATAGGTTTGCCCCTTCAGTTACTGGACTATATAAAAAGTTATAGAAGGTTTGCTGAAAGACGTCTGATTTAAGTATTTATTGTAAATAATTGTCTATTATTTAAAAAATTTGATATTTATAGAAAAACTGTATGGTAGTTTCGAAAGTAGACATTTCAAAGTGTTTATTGGCAAAGTTTTATTGAATTAGATTGATTCCGAAAAAAGATATAATTGAATAAAGTTTAAAAAAAAACAAGTAAAATTAAGCATGCAAAGAAAAACAGATTTTTAAGAAGGCATTTGCTTAAAATTATATCTAAATATTGACGGATTTGCTTTTGTAATAATAATGTTTTAGCTCATTTGCAATGCTAAATCCAAATTGAATTTTCGCTGGGATGAGTATTAATTAAATTATAATGGTTTATTGACTTTTTAGCTCTAGCTTTTTTATAAATAAACTGATTTTGCAGTTAGAAAATCTACTTTTTCAAATTTGACAGTATTTCTATCTAAAAGTTGAGATCTTTCTCTACATTTTACATGAGTTTATTTATATTTTCAGAGTGTTATAAGCCTAAAATTATCAACTTTCAAGTCGAGCAGTTAATAAATATGGCTCACAGGTCGTTCGCGCCTAACCACGAATTGACTACCACTGAAATTAATTTTATCTCCTAAGCTTTTCAATTTACAGAAAAACTGTTCAAACAAAATTTGTAGATAAATACATCAGCTACAAATTTCGATTTGGAAGTTTTTCTGTATATTCATTATTCAAACAATTGAAGCGAAAAAAAAACAAAAAATTTCGCTTGACGATTTTACGGAAAATCGCATGCCCAGCATCATAAAGTTTTTCTCATGCTTAACACAACCCTTTTAAATATTCAATTTTGAATTTTAAAGTTTTTTGTATTTTTTGTGTACTTTAACTAGGCTAAAAGGAAATACCGGTCTTGAAGTTGAAAAAATATTGTTAGAACTTAATAAATATTTACCCCCAAAAATTATCGAAGATAATATATTATTTACCTGATATTTGAATAAAAAGTTGTTGCACCAACAATCTCCATGGCTTATAACCAATTTGTACTCCCTCAATTTATATCCAGTAGCAAATAGATCGTCAATTTTCCCTTGAGCTCTTTTAACACAAGCAGTTAGCACCGGATCATCTTTGAAAACTTCATAACTGCTCTGGAAAACATGTTTGCTATGCTCGGTAAATCGTTCTCCTTCGAAAACGAATTTACAAATTGATTTTGTCAAATCGTCAAATAATATTGGATTTTTTTGTTTCATAGCGAAAGACACTGCGTGAAATTTAGCGTATTCTATAAGAACTGCTTTAACATGTTCGGGATTCATCGGGATTCTTTTATCCCACAATTGATAACCGATAGTTTTTAGATTTTCCATAACTACACATTCTTCCGTATCGTCTATATAATAACCATACAATTTCGCTGTACTATTAAAAGGATCTGCGATGTTATTATCTTCCTGAAATTTTTTAAATTTTTCAAAAACTCTTTTGTACAAATGAATTTCTCTGTCAAACAATCCATGGACGGGCGCGGCGTTTCGGAAAGCTTCATTTCTTTGAGCCGATTTTAATATCAACTCTAAATTTTTTTCCTTGTCAGTTAAAGAAATAGCGGTTAATATTCCCAAAAAGTTCTCGCCTTTAGCTGAACCAGGAGACTCAACCAACTGAAAATCACTTAATCCGTTTTCGGATGCGATACGTTTTATCAACTTATTCTGCTCTTCACTCAATTCCATTTTTATCACTCGGTATATTATATTCAACTAAACAACATAGAACAATTGCGTAAATATAAATAATTATATTAGATTATCGAGATATATTAGATATTGTTATCTGAAAACATTAAGCTGAATTATTATCTATACAGTTAATTAGGAATTTGACAATTAATATTTCTATTGATAGCTGAAAAATTCGATTTAGCGTAAGTATTAAGATTCGAAGGTACTTATCGCTGGCTGGATGTCCTATATAATAAGAGGCCATTGTAATTTGCTTCTCCTAGTAAAAGAACCAAATATTACAATATGGCAATATGGAATGGTCTATATTAGGTCATGAACATTAAAGATAGAACGTGAAGAAAAATCATAAAAATTGCGTAGATTGGTAGATTTAGTCCAGGCAATATAGAGTTGTAAGCGTTGCTTCCCTCCCAGTGTCACATTGCTCATTGCTTTGGGTAAACAGTGTTCAGCGTCGAGTATCGCCAACGGCTCCAAACATTTCTTACCCAGTTTTTGAATTGTAGCAAACCCAACAATTGATTTGTTGGCGTATCTTCGATTTTCAATGTCCAATGTCAAAAAATCTAAATGAGCTAGTGAATGAAAATATAAAGATATATTAAAATAACCAGATTAGATACCTGTCAATAAAGTCTGGATGGGTCTGAATTGGGAATGAATATCTAATAAATGGAGGAATCCAAGACAAACGTTACACCCATGCCCAATTCCTTAAGAGATGGGATGCAATCAAAGGATTAGTTCCAAAAGGAAGTCATCTAGAGGCTATTTAGATCAATACCAAAGAGTATAGGCTAACGCCTCGGCAGATAACGATATTATCTTGAGGTGGGTTAAAGGGCACGACAGAAGTAAAGGTAACCGCATTGCTGATTCTTTAAGACCCAGTGACACCTACGGCCTAACGACTTCGACAATTGCGGAACTAGCCAAACGTTACACACATGCTCAATCCCTTAAGAGATGGGATGGAATCAAAGGATGCAATCTTGCCAGAATCACCCTGAGCGACCTTGAGAAGCTGGCGTAGAAGAAATATTTGGTGATGATCAGGAAAAACCTACGTTTAACTGTAGGATTTCTTACTGACCACTGGAAACAACTCCATACTATGGGGCTAGTAGACACAAGTCTATGCAGGTTGTGTGAACAGGAAGATGAAACTGTCAGGTATGACTTATGCGAGTGTCCGGAATTATCGTCAATAAGAGAGTGTGTTCGGTGAGTGTGATCGGGAGATGTCTCCTAGTGACCTAGGAGGACAACTCCTCGAGAGGATGTAGAATGGGTCACATGTGGCCTAAGTGCTGTAAGACTACACTGACCCTCCCTACTCTACAGATACAGAGATGGAGGAATCCACAGTGATTAGGTCGATGGCTGAGAGGAGAAAAAATGTTGTACGTCCAAAAACGATGTTTTGAAAATAATTATTTGAAAGTTTAAGTTTACTTAACAATATTTGAGTAATAAACCAATAAAAGGGGGCCTAATATATGCGGACATGATAAAGATTTCGCCTCCATACATATCTCATATCCGACAAAAATTGATACACACTATTTCTCCTCTTAGCTATCGAGGTGATTTATTGTTTTTAAAAAGGTGAAAAGTGTAAAAAAAAGATTCTCTTAATTTGCTCTTCAATAGTTGCTTTTTTTCTATCCACCGGCTTAGCTTAGCTAACTACATAATTCTTAGCTGAGCTGAATTGTAGTTCGAAAGCACATTTCAATCGCTGTTAAGTCGACAATATCGGCGCAAGCGCATTTGCATACAAAGAAAGATGGAAAGGTAAACAAATTAATAAATTTATTGAATCAGAACTTTCAACTTCTAGGGCTAATTAAAGTGAAAATTACCAGTGAAATCAGGAAACTAGTAGCTCAGAAAATGGATTTACTGGATCCACATTTGGAACAACACAACAGGTCTCGAAGAAGGTAAGCCTTTATGAATTAAAATGAAAATTCAAAACGTATTTTATTGAAAGGGCTCCAAATATGTTTTTTGAGGATAGAATCTTTATCAGATGTCAAAAATGAGTTACTTCTTGCATTCGCGATTAAACTTGGCTAAGAAATTTTGCTAAGTTAAAAATCCGGCACACTTGGCGGAGGCAAGGGAGGAGGTCAGTTGATCTTAGTAAATCTAACTTCATTGGCAAAACGAAGCTTAACTAAGTTTAACTTAGGTTAGCTCGAATTGTTGGTAGAAAAAATGCAACTAATAATCAATAAAATTTTACAAATTTATTTCTACCAACAAAACAAACGATCATACTCATTCTATTTTTATAACCTTTATAAATAATTTCCAAAGTGTCATTCTTTAATAAATATGTATTTGACAAAAATGCTAAGTATTCTCTTAGCCATCAAGGTGATCTATTGTTTTTTGAAAGGTTAAAAGACATTTTGAAATTTTAAGTAATTTTTTTAATTTATTTTTTAATAATCAAATTAAATTACGAAAATCATACAAATTTATTTTTATCAACAAAACGAACGATCATACTCATTCTATTTTTATAACCTTCCATATTTCGAATGTCATAATCGAAATCCAAAGATCCTACTTCAAAATTGGGCGCTTCCTCAGGATCACATACAGCTATCTTCATAATCATAATACATTGTTGTATCGCCAACGGCATAAACAATCCCAAATGTTCCCTATAAGTGGAATAAGGAAACAATTTTTCCACGTCACAATTGTATTTTCCAAGTTGACTCCTCAATGTTTCATAATAAAGTTGTACATAAATTTCGAAGTCAAAAGTTTTCTGGGAACTATTTGTTAAAAGAACATAGCATATATCATGAGCTGGAGAAGTGACAGAAAATAACTGTCACTATATAATTCGTCCTAAAAAATTCGTGTTATTTCTCCAATGTTATACTTCCATATTTATTGATTATCAGAAAGTATTTACCCATTAAATTAATCAATAAAAAGCCAACTGCATTATAAAAATATCCATGTTATAATGTTATCTACTTCAACCGTATTATCTGCGAAAATATTTTAATGGTCAACACGTGAGGAGATGATTAATTTATTTATTCCAACAGATGAACCCATTGTTTTTATCAAGAAGTGAAATATTACAAGACCTTGATTGATATTCGACTATTTTGACGCATCTAAATCTCGACTGGGTTCTAGAAGGGGGTATGGAATAAATATACCAAGTTTCCCATTTTTCTTGCACTCCTTGAACCAACTATAACCCGAACAACAGTCGCAAATATTTGTAGTGAAAGTATCTTTATAATTTGAACGCTAACTTGACTGACATTAACCACAGATAAGCAAGCATTTTATGTCTGCTTTGATTTATGATAATTTCTTGCCGCAGCTTAGCTTACACTTCCAAAATATCATCAACCAGAATTCCGGGGCAGCCGGATCTTTTGTAGTCTGGGCAGGCATATTTTGGCAACTACCAGCTGAAAACAGATTCTTGGAATTTTGGAGTCATCATGTTACTGAATTACTGAATTGTGGATATCTCTTTATTTGAAAGACCCAGTTGAGACATAAATACAATTTCGCACGGTATGATCCTATTGCTTCATTAATTACCGGTTTGTCCCTTTATTTATTGGACTAAAAGTTTTAATTGATGTCTTTTTCATTAAATTTTGTCTCTAACTTAGCCATTAAATGTATAATAGCACCTTAAACTGCTTAAATTTCAAAAGAACCCTTTAAAATAAATAATTTTTAACAGTCCTCCAAAATGTATACTTGCAGATTAGCATGTCTACTAAAGATTTTTAAAGGCTCGTTAAAAACTTGGAAAAGGGCTCTACATTTTACAGAATTTGTTCCAGAATAGACCCTATAGTCGGTTAATATTAATTCTTTTACTTTTATCAGTGAAATGGAAAAAACAAACGAATCTTAAAAGTTACAGTGCTTTCATTGAAAATTACACTCCCCGAAGATTGTTTACTTGAACTAATCTCACTTTAGATAGTTACTACTTTAATTACTCCAAAATTCTCTGTATAATAAGGTTCAGGCTAAATAGTATTTGCTTATCAACTGTATTAAAATAAACTACCTGGTTTAATCGCATTGTGTAGAAAATCTTCAAGTTAAAAATGCAAATGTGCTACAGGGTCTAGCTTAACAAATTTTAATTATATTTTGCATAAAATGGGAGATGTACAAGTAATGTAATGTAAATTGTCGAACAGCTTCGGATTTTTTTGTTTCATGGCGAAAGATACTGCGTGGAATTTAGCCTATTCTACACTGTGGGCCGAAATAAAGGAGTACATTTTTTAATTGGAAATATTTTTTTTGTTTTTTGCTTGATTTATTTTCTTTTTGCAGGGCTAATAACCTAACATGTCCTCCACATGACTGTAAATTTGGAAGTAAAAATAATGTACAGGGTCGGACTTATAATAATATATTGTGCAACGATCATGTAATGATGGTTATTAATACACGAGCATTAACCATTACATGAGAGTTGCATACGCTATTTTTTCTACACCCGATAAATAATCAAAAACCATAAATTTTATATTTTTATTGAATACAAGGCTGGTTTCGAACCCGGAACTCATACTGTAGTCTAGTCCAAATTGAGCGCCTTGACCCGCTCGGCCACGAGTTCGGTCTATGAGTTTGCTCGAAATTAATGAAATATACCTATCATGCATGCGTCGAATGGAAAATGTAATCATGAAATTTTTTTTAAATGCAATGTTGGATAGATACTTACATTTAAAAATAAAAACCGTTCATCGGGTGCTTCGTAGATAAACTTCTTTATTTGTTCAGGTGAAAATATTTTTGCTTTTTTTCCGACACATCCTTCGGACTTTCGCTTTAATAAAGCTTGTAGTTTCTTATATTTAGAAATACAGAAGACAAAGGATTATCATAATGTCGGATAGTCAAGCAGCCATTAAAGCACTGAGCGCTTGTGTAATAAGTTCCAAAATGGTGTGGGAATGCCTAGACCAACTCAATGAACTAGGCGAGAACAATATAGTCACCTTACTATGGATTCCAGGATACACTGGAATAGAAGGAAATGAAATAGCAGATGAACTAGCAAAGAGGGAGACTGAAATACCCTTCTGGGGGTCTGAACCCTTTTGCGGAATCAACCCCAATATAATATTGGAAGAAATAGGTAGAGCCGAGAAAAAGAGAAGATCTGACCATTGGAAAGATCTAGTAGGGTTTATACAATCAAAGACTCTTCTGGGTGACTACACCCTGTTGAGATCAAATGAATGCATAAGTCAAAGTAAAACTGCACCCCAAAAAACACACATACATACATACATATATTTAGAAATGTCTATATTATGGTTTATATTTACCAACGTTTTTATTATAGAATAATATGTCCATGTACTAGATGATTTCATAGTTTCCATCAATTCTTGAAGATGAGCAATTAAAACATTTTAGGAGAATGTCGAAATCTTATTTAGTCTGACTATATGACTTTCGAGTCATGTGTACTCAGCTATAAATAATTCACCGAAATCTTATTTGTATTTCTGTAGTCCATAAACTGTTGATAAAGTTTTTCGTTTTTCGTACACTTTCTTAGATTTTTGGGGCACAATATTTTGAACTGCATTTTCTGCTTTCTTCGATATGTGTGGAGGAGTCGATGGTAATTCTTCTATATCGCTGATATTACACATTTTGATAAATTATCGAAGTTTAGTTATGTATCTATGAAAATTTAATACGTACTGATTTTGACATCTAAAATAATAACATAGGAACCTGGATAAACGTCAAATGCACAGAATGCTTGATTGAAAAATTATGGGTTTCTATTGATTAAAAATCTGTATCGTAATGAAAAATCTGTATCGTAATGGGTATCATTATGAAACGGATTATGGGCATATAAGTGCATTGTTATAACACGGGTGTAGAAAAAAAATTATATATAAGTGCATTTGAGCTCGTTGCAAATGAAAACGGTTTTAGCTAAAATTATACTAATATGCTTTTTCGGTATTATCCAGAACACTTTAGTGAAAAGGAAATTTTCCGAAATCACTGAAATCGCAAAATACCATTTTTTTATTAAATAAAATTTTAACACATTTATGAAAACAGTTTAGTAACTTTAAAACTCATAGTAAAATATTACGAATGTGGCCACTATCATTGTTTACCACTTCTTGAAGTCGTCTGCGCCATAAATTGCTACCCATACCATTTATTGCAACGGATTTAGGGTGAAGTACATAGTCGACACTTGAGAGTCACCTATACTCAAAGTCAACTTAGTTTGAGTTTAGCTCGGGGTGACTTTTCATATCCACAGTCATTACTCAAGTAATACTTCAATTTGAGTGAAGAAAGATTGGCATCAATGTTATTATTAGGAATTTTTGGTTGCGTCTGGTTAACAATTGTGATTTATGCACGTCCTTTAACGTTCATTTGACATCTGTTGCATTGCATTCATGTTCGAATTTGTGTTCAGTTCGTGTGTATTAGCCCTCTACAAGTATTTAATTCTCAGTTTAGTTCTTTACTGTTCATATATATTTCTTATTTGCTGCGTAAGTTTATTTTTCAAGCTAGTTATTCAATAGGTAATTTTAGATTCTTATTTTCAATTTTTATAGTAGATATTATTTCATTAAAGCTCATTATTTCTTAGGAAAATAGTAAACAAAAGAAAATTCTTTTAAATTAGCCAAAAACTAGCCTTAAGTGAGCTGGTTCGTGAATATTCTTTTATAGAAATTAAAAAACGGTTTGTGCTAGCTTAGCTGGAAAGGAAAAGGCATGGGTGTCACTGGCGCACGAGTTTAATTCAAGCGGAGAGCATTGTTTCGTCTAAAAAATAAATTAATTTAATAATTTTGCTTTTTACTACACCAATGTGATTACTAACATAGGTGAACGATAAACGTAAGCATTATCATCATCGATATAGTTCACAAAATCAATAAAATCATCCATCCTACTAATTTCCTTGAAAAATTTGAAACTATAACAGACAAATAACAACCAAACAAAATTTTGATATCGTAAAATGACTGTGTAAGGTACAAACGTGGTTTATAGGTTAGAAATCTTCACTCAAGGGAGCTGGAATCTGTACTCATATTTCACTTAAGTTACACTCAAACTCAACCTCACTTTTCGCCTGTTAAATGTCTCTGCATACAATAAGGATGAGTGACCCTCAAGTGTCGACTACGAATTTCACCCTTAATTTTGCGCTGTTAGGTGGCCACACTCATACTATTTTTCTCCAAGTTTTAAAGTTACTAAACTGTTTTCATAAATGTGTTATTTGTTAAAATGTTATTTAATAAAAAAATGGTATTTCGCGAATCCGGTAATTTCGGAAAATTTCCTTTATACCGAAGTGTTCTGGATAGTTTATCTATCGAACAAGCATATTATTATAATTTTAGCTAAGACAGTTTTCATTTGCAACGAGCTCAAATGCACTGATATACAATTTTTTTTATAAGTCCGACCCTGTACATTATTTTTGCTTCCAAATTTACAGTCATGTTAAGGGCATATTAGGTTATTAGCCCTGCAAAAAGAAAATATATCGCCCAAAAAACTAAAAAAATATTTTCAATTAAAAAATGTACTCCTTTATTTCGGCCCAAAGTGTATACTCTATAATCTATTTTGTAAGAATAAGTAATTAGTTCGGCATAACTTCAAAAAAGCATGATTAAATATTTTTATATTTATCTTGAGTGACTATCAAATCTATAAGTGTTTTGTGTACAATTATTTGTAAAGTGATAATGTTTTGATAAAAATTATATCACTGACATAACGAATGCTACTTTGCAAACAAATATATTAACCTGATATTTAAATAAAAAATTATTGTTTGTACTTAGCAGTTTCTAGATTGCAGTCTCGTGTACCCATGTACGTAGGCAACACTTATTATATTAATGTCAGATATTTTTTAGATTTCCCTATTTCTCATTCAATAATTACGGAAAATACTGTTGGATGCTTTAACATATTAGAAAATCAACTAAAATATTTCATTCTACACAGTTTATATTAAAATAACTACTAGCTCTCTTTTATCTATAAATGAAATTAGGCGTGCGCCAAAGTTACTTTCTGCTTAAGAGTGCCAATAATGTCAAATATGCAAGCTCGCGGAAAAAATCAACTTTGCAGTTGCTTTTCAAGGCACAAAAGACATCTTTCGATAGTGGTCGTAGAAAAAATATTTTACCTTGTACAGAAAAGTTATTGGAATTAATTGTATACAAACAGACTTGAAAAATTCAGTCAAAGCACAGTTACCAAATATGCTCGGTATTCAATAGTGTTCCTGAAGCCGTAAATTGCAATATTTAGATGTTTAAATCGCATCTTGAACAAACTTTTACCACTAGACATATAGGGTGAGCCGAAAAAAATTCTGGTTAATTTTGAGCCCTTAATATTAATGTTAAGAGGTGACTTATCGTACTTTTTTATTTCTCATTTGAATATTATGGGAATTTAATCATTATTTTGTGATATATTCTAAGAAATAGTCGAAGTTATCCTTCACGATTAAAGGTGGGATTTCAACCTCGAATAACTTTTTAAGCGAGTCAACTTAGCAAAAAATCATCTCAGACCATTTTTGTAGATCGTTTAATCTCCAACAAGAAAATGTTTTGATTTTCATGAGATATGCATTCGTTCAAGTGCGTTAAAAATCCAAAAAAAGAGAGAAAAAAAATCCTGTTATTTAAGTGGTAAATAAAAAAGTACAATGAGTCATCTCTTAACAATCATATTCAGGGCTTAAAATTCACCAGTATTTTTTTATCGTCATCTCAGATGATATTTTCATGGTGACTAAGGAAAAAAATAGTTTTTTTTTGCCCACCCTACTAGACAGTGATAATATTATATCTTTTTTTTATTTAATGAGGTAATGTATTATTCTATTTTTGTATTCTCATCGAGTTAGGTATTTTTTTTTCTGTTTAACTCATATTTTTAATTAGTATCTCAACAATTACTCAAGGGTTAAGTGGAAGAACAGTTTAAAGATGGTTACCACTTTGCCCTTTATTTTCTTCTACCAACATTTAAATAATTTAACTTCAAGCTTTTGTACATTTCGAATATAATAATAAATACGTCTACTATTATTATACATACAGTGTGGAAACCACTTATGGAATAAATCTAAATAAGTTCTTACCATTAAAGCATAATGGGGTGTTGCCCCGTCTTGCTGGAACCAAATATTTTCATTCGGTAAGCTAGGATCTATTGCGTTGCGATATAAGTTTGCCAACGCAGGAATAACTTCATTTCTAAGCATATTTAAATATTTTTCAGCTGTGAAATTTCCATCTATAAATATAGCACCAATAATATGGTCGCCTATGATACCGGCCCAAACGTTCACCTTTTGAGGGTACTGAGTATGTTTCTCACGCATCTGCTGACCAATATCTACAGTTCTGTCGGTTCACCTCTCCATTCAATGTGATTGATTCGTCAGAAAAAAGAATGGTACCAAGAGCTATCTCATTTCTGTGCAGATTATTCATCAATCTTCCACAGAAATCCATTCTACGATCTGGATCGTCTTCTGTTAACTCCTGCACAAAAGTTAATTTGTAGGGATGAAGTTTTTCTTTATGAAGACATCTTAGAACAGTTGTATGACTGACATTATTTTCACGGGCAATTTGACGTGTACTTGAAGTTGGATTCTCTTCGACACTTAACAAAATATCCACTTTCACATGCATCATCATCAACGAAGTGTGGTTTTCTTTTCAATGGTTTGACATGCCCAAGTTCTCTGAATTGTGCATGAATTTTAGACACAGTCCTTTGTGAAATATTAGGCAATTCGGGATACCTGTGATTAAATAAGTTTGTATCTTCAACTTGACTTCTGCAGTTATCCCCGTACCCGTTCATCATTAAAATCTCAATTCGGTGAGTCTCAGTTGAATATTTCATTGTTATGTCGACAAGGAATGAGTGTTTGACAAAGATTTTACTTTTCAGTATAAACTGTCAACACATCAACAACTGACAGAATAGAAAACACTCCACATTATATACCGATTTTGTCTAATTATTGGCGTTTTTAGGCAATTTTTAGGTATTTATGATAAAATTCATGGGCGTAGCAGGCTTTGCTTAATATACAAATACGTCTAATAATTAGTTAGTTTAGATTTTTGATAAATCCATATTTAGCTAATTTAAAAAAGTACCAATATTTCAAGTGTAATAAATTATTAATTTTAAAATTTCACCCTGTATAATTCATAATTGACCATACATTATTTAGTTTGTTGTAATCGGTTCATTAGGAGGATTTCAAAAATATGCAAATATACAGGGTGTTTCATTCACACCGACTATGGCATACTTGCGTGAATCACCCTATACATTTAAATTTTTATGCTTACATAACGCACAACTCAATTCAAAAGTTGACGTGTCTCGGCATTTTTTTATTATTTTCTAAAATAATGACATAAAGAATTTTATTCCATAAGTGGTTTCCACACTGTATAAAATTATCTTGTGGTATTATAAAATAAAACAATTCTATTGATTTCAATATATATTGACAAATAATCACACCAAATTGTTATCGTTCAAGACTTTCAACATTACTTTAAGCCGTTCGACGAACCCAGCGAAATTTTTCATTTCAAAACCCAACTGCTCCATAAAACCATCGTTTTCCATATATTGAGCAAGATCTGGAGCTTCTCCCGATTCGGAATACATCAATTTGAAAATCGTGATGCTCGTATAAGCACCAAAAACTGTAAATACTTTAAAATGATTTTCGAAAAGTGAATATGGATATATTTCCTCCGGATTACAACCGAATTCACGCAATCTGTCGCTGAGAGTATCGTGATACAATTTCAAGTAAACTTCGGAGTTTTCTAAAACTGATTTCGAGCTATTCGCATAGAGGAAATAGCAAATGTCATAAGCGGGTGACGTAACAATCGAATCCTGCCAGTCTAAGATGCGAAAACTGGATAATTTATTACCATCCTGGAAATCATTAAAAAAAAAACTGCTTTTAATAAATAAATCAGTGATTTATATGTCAGTAGTGAGATGTATTAGCGAAAGTTATACTGCACTACTTAGTTCAATCTTATATGGAAATTCATCTTTTTTTTTTAAATAATCATCAGATGTTATCAATGTTTCATTTGATATTTTAAATTGCTCCATGTGTCAAGTGGATTATGAAATTTCGCACATTTGATTGATCGTATGCAGTATGTTGATTTCAGTTTCAGACTTATTGTTCCCAGGGGGTAGTTTTACGCAAAAACAAGTTTTTATGATAATAGTCTAAGGGCGGGTTGTATAAAACACTTAAACTGATTGATTAAGCTGATTGATGTATTTATTATAAACAATTACATCAGTCTAAGCATCAGTCATCATTAAATCGAGTTCAGGTGTTTGGTACAACTCGCCCTATGATCCCAGAGCGATAAGACATAACTTATTTTCAAATAGATGAAATGTTAGGTTCTTAGTAGCATATCGTGTGCTTTGAATACCTGTGTGTTTGTGGAGCTAGCCTAAGGGCACTTGGGCAGGTATCAGGTGAGAAAGGTAACTAAAAATAAGAGTTACTTTACTTAAATTTGTATGTCTGAGTTTTATATATGTTTTGTAGAATAATATTCTAAAAGTATCATATAAGTGTCAGACACTTTCCATGGACCAAAACTTTTGTCAGACGCTTTAAAGTTCCACAAAAAATGAATAAACTTTCTTTATTTTTACCTGTCTGACTTTCAAATATGTTATCAAGAGGCAACTATTACTGAGTTTTATTTCGTTAGTCAGATCAATTGTAATGACCGAACAGCCGCTAATCATAAAAATTATCAGCCGGGAGTATTAGTGCGTTTCAGAGCGTGTGAGACGTCTTTAGTAACTCGGTTCCCCTTCTTTTATATATATTAATTCTCAATGTCTCAGTCTAATGTGTATGTGCCCTTCATGCACAACGTATAGTATTCAGTATAGTTCGGATCTGTTGGAGCACATATAACTTAGTAATAGTTCTTTTTTCTTATTCTTTTGGGAATCATACACAAAAAAGTAACACCAAACGCGTTTTATTAACAACATTTCCAAAATAAGCTAAAAAAAGCGCTATCCCAATAAAAAACCGTTCCTGGAACGTGCACTTCACTGGATTCCATTTCTAGTAGACTATCATATCGTTAGAATGTCATAAAATAAAATATTTTATTTCACATTTTACCAGAGGTGTGATCTACTATGAATGGACCTTAATAAAATTTGACAACAAAGTTTTGTAGTCTTAAACTTCAAAATATTATTGATTGTCTAGTTGTCACATTTTTTCGTTGTGTCAGA
>CAJUYG010001469.1:55273-68671 GCA_910591675.1 Galerucella calmariensis
AAAAAATGAAAACTACAGACGAAACTTGTTGTAAATGTACCACAGAAAGTGCAAAGCATGTGTTTATACACTCGGTGAATGTAGTGCAATTTGTGTAACCAAATCTTCGTCGGAACACTGCCATCCTGCAGATATTTCCATAGATATTTCTACCTTGAATAGGCAAATAGTTTCTGTTTCCTGCAAAAGAGAAGCTGTTGAAGATGTTTCCGAAAAACCATCAAAAATTATTCGCTCAGCATTGAAAGAAAATCTACCAGCAACTTTGACAACTCAAGATGTCGAGTATATAAGAAAAAATATGTATAATAGTCGACGTAAGTTAATACCCGCTCTTACCACGAATATGAACGACGTACATCAAGTATTGAATTCGATATTCGATCAACGTAAGAACTTCTCAAGCCGAAAAATATCTTTTTATCAATTGCTTGTCAGGCAATATTATTGTTTTCACGTGTACAACAAATCTCTAAGCTCTGGAAAAATCAGAACGCATCTACGTTGACGGTACATTTGATTTCTGTACCTTATATTTTTGTCAAATGTTCACTATTTATGGTTTTTTTAAGCGGACATTACGTAGCACCGTTGGTATGCTTTTTACCAAACAAGACATCCGAGACGTACAAAAAACTATTTTTAATGATTCTGGATAAGTGTTCCGAAATCAATATTGTTTTAGCTGGAACGCTACCGAAACGTCGAAATAAAAAATAAAAAACATTATTGTGCTTTGATTCCCAAAAGAATAAGTGATGCCACAAGGAACTTACAGAAGATATTGTTTTAGCAATCAATCAAGTTGTGTGTGATTTTGAGATGGGTATTCATAAAGCGGTTCGGGAAGTGTGGCCTTTCGCCGAAATAATTGGTTGCCGGTTTCATCTTGCTCAGGCATGGTTTCGAAAAATTAAATCAATTGGCCTACTTTCGGAAAACAATGACACGAACAGTGATATAGGCCGTTTGGTTACGTTCAACTTTTGGTCTAACTTATTTGGATCCTGATGAAGTCGGTGATTGCATTGCCTTCGAATTAAATGGAAACAGACCGGACGATACAAGGTTGGAAAAGTATTCAGATTATTTAATCGAAAACTATATTGATGACCAATCTCATTTTCCGCCGACAATGTGGGCCAAAAATTCAGCAGATCTAACTCGGACAACAAATGCGTGCGAAGCTTTTCATCGAACTTTCAATGACTCTTTCTACAAAGCACATCCTAATTTAATAACATTTTTTGAAAAATTGAATGAATTTCAAATTGAAACTTATGTTAAATTGCAATGTTTACATTTAAAACCTACAGTTAGAAACGTTAGTGTTAGAAATGGCCAGAAATTTATTGAAAATATCATTGAGAGATAACAAAGCGGTGAGATAGACAGACTTTTTTTTCTAGCATATGTATCATTCAAATGTATAAAATTTCGACATTTGCATCGTTTAATAACATTTATTAAATAGTACTAAATAAAAACTAAATAAACATTTTGTTTCATTTCTCTCCATTATTTAGATATAGTTGAAATAATACCCTTCTTGGTGTGCGTCATCGATTGTTAATCTCCTTCTATCACATTACGTAGGAAGAAATGGGAAAAAAGGCAGGTATGTGATTAATCCTAATAAAAAAAAGGTAGAACGTGTCGCGGGACACACGGTAGGAACTTTAGTTCCTTTTCAGCAAAAGTTATGTAATACATCTGACGTTATAGATAAACAATTTGCGTATTCTTTGGTGGTTGAGTAGTAAGCACACCAGACTCTCACGCGGTAGACCCGGGTTCGATTCACCGCGAGGAATTTTTTTTATTGTTAATTTTATTTTTAAATAATTATTCTGCTTGATATTAATAACGACAGCAGGTAGACGTTTGGAATATTTAGCAGAATATTCATTATTATAGATAATGGTACGGTATCCTTCATGAGGGAGTCCGACTGGCAACATCTACTTATAACAGCATCGTATATTTAAAAAAGGAAACCGTAGCATTCTACAAATTGGACATTCAAGAACTGTACGTTTACCACAAAATTAGTGGAAACATAAGATTGAATTGTTAAATTTTTAATTTGAAGTTATATTAGTTTATAGAAATTTTTATTTTTTAGATTTTTTCATAAGTGGGTCGTAGAAAAAATATGCTGCTCGACTCGTGTGGATTGTCCATATCGCACTTGAACGATTGAGCACTCCGCCTACGGCGTCGTGCTCCATCTTCGTCCTCGTGCGATATGACCATCATATCCACACTAGTTGCACAAACTACAATTTCTTTCAAAATATGCCCTTTTACATTTAAAAACTACCTGCCAAATGTCAAATCAATTTATCCATCCATTTTAAAGTTATCGAATTAAAACATTCAAGTTTTCAAAATTTCAACACCCTGTATTATGGAAATAATAGTAAAAATTTATCCGAACAAATTCAAGTAGATCACTAGCACTGCGAATACCAGTTTTGCATAGAATTTCAATATAGCATCGGTGGTTCAGTGATTAGAATGCTCGCATTGCACGCGTGCGGCCCGGGTTCGAATCCCGGCAGGAGCATATTTATTATTATGAATCGCTGCTTCGTAAACGAGAGAGAGACTAAGGAGGCACAAGCACGCAAGCAAGGCACATAACGAAGCAACGTAACATAACGTATCGTAACGTAACGCGTAACGGTCAGATGTTTTGCGTCGCGACCCCTGGTCGCTCAAACATAACCTGGCGTAAAGAACTAAAGTGCCAATATCACGATAATGAACCGTTTGAATGTTTTACAAACGTTAACCCTAATCTTTGAAAAATTTGATTGGTTGATTAGATTACGCGCCAGCGCAGCCTATCAATCGCGAGGTTAAAATACTATGAAGGCGTAACTTTCGTAGCGGCAATGTGTCTTACGTCTTTATCTACTGTCACACTGACAGTTTTTGTCAGGTGTGTACTTTGTTGCTCACGGTCAATTATTATTTATAAGAAGTGAATATTGATCTTATTGTTATATTTATCTAAATAATACAAAAATATGCCTAGATACACGAAAAAACATCAGCATTTTGGAAGTTCTGAAGTTTTTTCAGTTAGAAAAAGAAGCTGGTAATTATAAATTTCATATAGCCTTCTCGGCTTTGGCTTAATACGATCCTGATGATTTTATTTATCAAATTTAAGGTTAGCTGTCAAAATAGCAAATAAAATAAACGACATGCCGAAAACCCGGATATACGTCACAATCGATGACGCACACCAAGAAGGGTATTATTTCAACTATACTAGTCTTTGCGTTATACTTGTCAAAGTACCCCTTAAGTACTTAGCGTACTTACACAACTTAGAGAAACTATATAGGTATATGTTTATTCTATAGGGACCAAAAATACAAAATCAAGATTCTTCAAGTATTTTACCGCGAAATTTGAAAATTTGAATTGTTTTTAAATAAGAATGAGAAAGGTTCCGGCAGGTCTTCCCTCGTCGTCTGTCGACAAAGAAGCATAAGTGGAACTGTGCAGTAGAGTAGTCCTCTGTATAGAAATTTTTGTTACCAGTTGCGTTTTACTTTAAGAATCTGGATTACTGGTATGTTTTTTTCTTATACCGGTATAATTTTTATAGTACAGTTCCTGGGAAGTAGAGTTCCTGAGAGAACAGTTTCTTGGAGCACAGTTTCCTTGCATGAAAACAGTCCTAGGAAGTACAGTTCCTGGAAAGTCTGACTGTTTTCAGGGTCACAAGTTCCTGTTTGACAAAAAAATTCTTCTGGGTCACAGTTCCAGTTCCTGTTAAACTGAAAATTTTCTTACATACCGTTCCTGCAGTAAGTCCGTTGTACCTACATCGACAGCTACATCATCTTCATCTTCAAACAACTGTATTATTGTGCTAAGTATTTTTTTTTGTATTCGCTACTAACCCTTTTTTTTAAATAATGTAGAAACTTTAAGTTTTTTTTAAACAGATTGTAAGTTAGCTGACCCTTAGATTTGATTTTCTCTCTAATTTTCTTTTAGGAAAGAAAATTAGTGGCGCCCTAAAATTTTCTGTTTTTCTAGTTATGCCAAAATTAATTTGTTTTTCTTAAGATTAATAAGGTAACAAAGCTCTGCGAACTGGCTCAGTTTACCTCCAAATTTAATAGGTTAGTTAGGCAAGAACCTGCGGTATTTAACATCATTTTTTTAACGACATTCAATCTCATTATTTACTTTCATTTTTTTAACGTCAATCAACATAAATATGGTTTCATACTTGTACGGAATATTATACCTACCTGCCGGCCACGGGGACCAAATTACCTCCTAAATATCTGTGAGGTTATATTTGGGGACCAAATTACCAACTCCTAGAGTGCGAAGTATTTCTGTGTTTTGCTCCGAACGGAATCAGGTGCGAGACTCATAAATAAAGTCTTCACCACCGTGGTCTATATACAATTTTTTCAACTACTATCCAAATTTAAGACAAAAATTTAGAATAATTCACAAACGCACCATGAGAAGCGTTTACCCCGTCGTCTGACTGACAAGTACACTGCCAGTTTTCGATATATTATGGAACGTACTTGTTATGTCATCAGTCACTTTTGGTTGAGCACGAATTTTAAACTGATGGCATTTTTATACAAATAATTTTATTTTGATAGGTAATTTGAAGCAGCAAATATGTTAAAGACAATCTCCTGGGTATACAAAATTATATTGCACAAGCTGCACCTAAGTTAATGATAGAAAAAAATATTAATCACTAATAAAGAAATTCAACTTCTCAGTCCTCTAGAAGAAGCAATAATTATCAACTTCACAGCTATTAGTGGAAAAGTATCTTGTGCTATTATAAAAGGAAGAAAAACTACAATTCTATTAATTTCAATATATATTATCATAAAATCACACCAAATTGTTATCGTTCAAGACTTTCAACATTACTTTAAGCCGTTGGACGTACTCACCGAAATTTTTAATTTCAAAACTCAACTGGTCCATTGAATTATCGTTTTCTATATTTTAAGTAAAATCTGGAGCTTCCTCCGATTCGGAATTCATAAATTTGAAAATCATGATGCTCGTATAGGCACCAAATACTGCAAAAACTTGACTTTCGAAAAGTGAATATGGATATATTTCCTCCGGATTGCAACCGAATTTATGCAATTGTTCGCTGAGTGTATCGTGATATAATTTCAAGTAAATTTCGTAGTTTTCTAAAACCAATTTCGAGCTATTCGCAAAGAGGAAATAGCAAATATCACTAGCTGGAGAAGTAACAATTGATTCCTGCCAATCTATGATGCGTAAACTGGATAATTCACTTCCATCCTGGAAATCATGGGAAAAAATACAAATTTTGTTGATAAAAAAATTAGCTATTCATATGTCAGTAGTGAGTAATGAAAATATATTGATAATTTTTTCTATATTGAGAATATAATTATTTGAAATACGCAAACTTTTCCGCAAGATGTCGTCAAAATAAAAAGTTACTCAATCAGCTGCCACACATTCAAATTACTTGGAAAATTACCTTTCCAATGATGTGTCACAGTAAGTACTTTCCCTATTTAAATTTTTTTGGTAATAGTGACAGAGGATAGGGGAGGGATGTAGGATAGTTGAGGATATGATAGATGTCCCCTTGGAAATAAAAATTGACCGCTTTTTGCATTTTCTCAAAAAAAAAATCAAGTTATGCGATTTGTTTCGTTTTCGGTGCCGCACCCTGTATATCGGAGAATACTTACACGATTTCTATAAAAATTGGCATAGATGGCGCTATGGTGCTAATAAGATTTAATATTTTTTGTAATATATATTCTCTTTTATATTGTAGATGATATAAAATGTTTTGTTTTGCAGGTTGAATTTCGGAAGATCTGGTTCTAAGGATGCAAATGGCAGGTAAATAGTTTTTTAAAATTTAAATTATTCTCAATTTTTAACATTAGATTGTACCAACTATTTAAGAACTGTATAGTCTTCCAAACTGACGATTTTACTGTTACTTTCAACATGGTCTAGAATCGTACCTGTCTGTTTTTTATGCATTTATTACCCCCTCTCTCAATTTTTGAGATGGGTTTGCTAGACAACTTTAGAAAAAAGCCTCTAGCTCCAATGTCTATTGGTGCTTCCAAAAGAGGGCAGTGGTCCAAGGTGACAAAGGCCTTTTCTAAGTCTAGGAAGGGCGATGCTTAAATTGGACAAAAAAAATTTATTGTTTTAAATCTTCAATATTACTTGGCAATTTTTCATTTTAAATAGCCTCACATAAATGATTTACTCATCCATCCACGCGGAAAAACTTGATTGAGATAAGTCTCCTACTAAGCTCTACCTACCTACTCTACCACTTGAGTGGGTCCCAGGTCACAAAGTAATCGCTGGCAATGAAAATGCTGCCGAACTCGCAAGAGCAGGATCATCAACTCTGATGAACGGACCAGAACCTGCTGTGGGCATCCCCAGATGCTTAACGACGTCATGGTTAAAATACATGGGAAGAAATTCATAAAAGAACCATCAGAAAAAGTAGCGAAAGAACTGCTCTCAATAAGCAGGAACAAACTACGCACCATAACGGGGCTACTTACGGGACACTTTCCCACAAAGAAGCACCTAAACAAAATAGGGCTGTATAACGGAGACCTTACATACAAAAGATGCAAAAAGGATACCGAAACAGCTCTGCACATACTATGCAACTGTGAGTCGCTGGACCACAGAAGGCAGAAACTGTATGGCACTAGGAGTATCCACAATAAGCCCAGGAGGCTAAGGTGGTGCCGGCGAAGGGACGGCTCCTTTTGAAAAAAAAAATAGCTCCTTCTAGTTCCGTTTTATATGTAAAGTATGGCTTTAGTAAACCTTTCTGAAGCTACGCGGCATCATTAAGCGCTGGGGAAACCTGGCAGATATTTGTAATAATCGTACCAATGGCCTACGGTATGCTATGAAAGTATTGAAAACAATTTTTTCTACAATCACATTGAAAAGTAGGCGTTTCTTGAGGAGAGTTACTTTACGCTCGCCGAGCGTAAAAAATTGCAAAACGCTCGTTGCCCATAACAACCGAAACTATAAACATAATTGTATTGACAGTGACAGTGGCAGTGGCAGTGACAGTTACATCATAGAGTAACCTGGCTAGGGAGTGTTTTTGTCTCCTGAAAATCTTTTATAATCTAATAAATCGCTGTTTTGTCAAGTTTTTAATGATTTAAATAATTAATTAGTGTGATTGCGATGTTACCGTATCAATTTTTTGTGTGTTTTTGTGCTTAATTGTTGTGCCACGTACTGAATATTTTGTATTACTTGCCGGAT
Source organism: Galerucella calmariensis (assembly GCA_910591675.1). Taxonomy (NCBI): domain Eukaryota; kingdom Metazoa; phylum Arthropoda; class Insecta; order Coleoptera; family Chrysomelidae; genus Galerucella; species Galerucella calmariensis. Next base: position 62,603 of record CAJUYG010001469.1, read on the forward strand.
GACCCTGCTAGCTAAGGCCTCTCTAATTGTAGAATAAGAAAAATTACATTGATTAAAAGTGGAATTATTTTTCTCAATCAATTAACCATTGCTTTCCGAACATCGGCAATAAAATATTATCTGGTGTTTCCGGAGTATCAAGTGTGAATACTAAAGTTGTTAATTTTACTGGAAAGGAGGGAAGTGGACAGAGTTCAATTGTATTAAATAATTGTTCACCATTCACCATAAATATATCTAATAAATAAAAATTTCGTGTTGTAGTTTGTAGTTTTAATGCAATAAAACCAGTTTATTATCATCAGCATCATTTTGAGTTTTCTTAATGTCATTGTCAATTTTAATAACCAGTTTGATTTAAATTATTACTTGGAAGGTTGCCTAGCAACGAACTTTTTCTGCCTAGGCAGTAAAAGTGGACTTTTCTGCCTAGGCATTAAAAGTACAACTTCTAAGCCTGCCAAGTGTCATTAAAAGGCCGCTTTTAATGTCATTTGGAGAAAAAATGTATTAATCTAATGAGTGACGTTTACGATGTACCACATAACTATCAACTTTTATAAATAATTTCCAAAGTGTCATTCCTTAATAAATATTTGACAAAAATTCTCTTAGCCATCGAGGTGATCTATTGTTTTTAAAAAGGTTAAAAGACATTTTGAAATTTTAAGTAATTTTTTTAATTTATTCTTTAATCAAATGAAATTACGAAAATTATACAAATTTATTTTTATCAACAAAACGAACGATCATACTCATTCTATTTTTATAACCTTCCATATTTCGAATGTCATAATCGAAATCCAAAGATCCTACTTCAAAATTGGGCGCTTCCTCAGGATCACATACAGCTATCTTCATAATCATAATACATTGTTGTATCGCCAACGGCATAAACAATCCCAAATGTTCCCTATAAGTGGAATAAGGAAACAATTTTTCCACGTCACAATTGTATTTTCCAAGTTGACTCCTCAATGCATCATAATAAAGTTGTACATAAATTTCGAAGTCGTCAAAAATTTTCTGGGAACTATTTGTTAAAAGAAAGTAGCATATATCATTAGTTGGAGAAGTGACTGAAGATACTTGCCAATCTATAATTCGTAGGCTGGTAGGTGTTGTTGTATTCTTGGAGTCCTAAAAAAATATGGATATCAATAGAAAAACGTCATTTTTTCTTTCCAATGTCACACGTCTATATTTATTGAGTATTGGAAAGTTTTTTCCTATTAAGAACTTTCATTTTATGGTATTATCTTCTTAAAACGTGATATCTCCAAAAATATTTCAATGTTCAACACCTGGGGAGATGATCAATCTATTTATTCCAAAATATATGAAATTAATGATTTAAGATACAATACTACATTTAAAATAACAATAGATGCTCTCCATTGTTATTAAAGAACAAGTAATAATATTCCAAATTTTCTAATGCGTCAGCTATTGTGTTATTATGACCATTTATATTTTCAATTTCCGCGCGAACTTTTGCCGTGATATAGTTAATATTTGTTTTTTAATCAAAATACACTTTTTTCTCAAAATGCTATCACATGGTGTTAACTCGGGACTATTTGGCGACCTATTAACGGTACCCTTATTGCCGAACCAAACATGAAATTAATTACTTAAATGTTCTTATTGGCTACGACATTATTAGTTAGGGAGGCGAATAGGGGATTTTTCGTGAATACTCGAGAGTACAAGTTGAGAGATACCATAGACCTAATAGAACAACTTTGGAAAGTATTAGCTCTATATGTAGTGACGCATGCCTAGGATAGACGATCAGATTAGTAAAAAAAATCGATAGTCTGAAATACTCGAGCGCGTCAGATTAAGATATTGGGGGTTGATCTTATTGTTTTAAGACTAAATTTAACTAATCTGACGATAAACGATAAACTTGTAAAAAAAAACGTTAATTCGGCATTCTTGAGCGCGATTTTTATTTTTTCATTTTGAAGGAAATATAATCTAAAACTTACTAAAAATACAAAATCTGCCGGTTCCCGCATGACCGGAAGTGTGGAGGAGCCATTTCGTCTTCCGAAAAACGCGTTTCGGCATTCAAGTCGCGAACGATACAGTTTAGTTGAAATAAAAAAAAGGTAATTTTATTTTACACAACAAAAAAGGTCTCTTTACACTTTTGTCCAAAGTTAAAACTTTTGGACTTAAAGCATCATGAAAACTCAAACTCCCGTTTTTTGAGTATATCTCGAAAACGGAGGGTGTTAAAAAAATTGATATGGAACAACGATGATTAAATCATGTAACTTTCATTATATCTCAATTTTTTTTCTAAAGCTTCTTGACAATTTTCGAGGACTCGGAAAAAGTTACGCGTATCTGTATACAAAAGTATTATTAACATGTACAGTTTCATTTATTTATATTATTCAACAGCCTGTTGATCCTCAAATTGTTTTTTGGACGTACCGAGAGCAAAACGAAGTGAAAAATTGAAGCAAAAAAGAGGATGCCATAAACATGTACCTGATACAGACTGAGCGCTTCACAGAAATATGCCGTTCAGAAACAAAATAGCTTCTATAATCTACTATAACTGCTGCTTTCAGTTTTATTAATAATTCTAGATGCCCTTGATGATGGTAGTCTCGCCCTTTGAGTTTTTTTGGACCTATCAAAGACATTTGACTGTGTATCATCAATTATTGCTTAACAAAATGGAAAAAATGGGAAAGTGGGGTAGATGCTATGATTGGTTTCAATCTTATTTAACAAATCGTTCTCAAAAAGTCTGCATTAAAACAAACTCTTCTAAATATAGTTCTAATGCCAAAAAAGTTACACTGGGTGTGCCTCAGGGCAGTGTACTTGGTCCAATCCTGTTCATACTTTACATAAATGATCTAGAACTGTTTTTAAATGATATAACAACTATACTAACAAATTATGCTGATGATACAAATGGAGATAATTATAATGAAATGAAAACTAAGACATTTGTAATTTTAAAAATGGCTGAATGGTTTGAAGGGAACTCTTTAATCATGAATAACAAAAAGACACAATGCATTCTATTTAAACACAGTCGTAATGGAATTATGTATCCTAATAATATTGAGATTAACAATAATGTAACTACATTTTCGTCAGAAATTAAGTTTCTAGGGGTCACAGTAGATGAGCACATGAACTGGATGGAACATGTACAGCTGCTCTGTGGTAGATTAAGTAGAAATTGCTATTTTTTAAAGGAATTTAAAAAATTAGTTAGAAAAGATACATTGATAACAGCATATTATGGGAATTTATATTCATCGTTGACATATGGAATTGTTTTTTGGGGTGGTTCACACAGTCAAACTGTCTTTATATTACAGAAAAGGGCAGTTAGAATTTTGGCTGGCTTAAAACTACGTGAAAGCTGTAGGGGATATTTTAAATCTTTAAATTTATTAACAGTACCTGGTATATACATTTATGAGTGTCTTTGTTATGTGTATAGAAATAGGAAATATTTTTCAGATTATACAATTACACATGAGTATCATACGAGACAGAAACATATTTTCCGATACCCTATCCATAAAACATCATTACTTGAAAAGGGTTGCTTATATAGATGTTTGTTAACGTTTAACGTACTACCCAAAGAACTACGGGATATTACTTCCATACATAAATTTAAAAAGACTATAAAGAAGTGTCTCATATCTGCGGAACCATATAGTATAGAGTCTATATACTATAGACGATATAAATAGCAATACATTTTTGAATTTTTGATTCAATGTTCCACTCATATCTTTTTATATTTCTTTTTATATTTGTTTATGTGTTATACATTTGTTTTTTACTCTTAATGAGCGATGTGAATAAAAACGAGTACGACGAGTATTTACTTACAAGTAAGGTGTAACGAGTATTTAAACTCCAAGTAAACCGATGTGAATAAAGCGTCGAGTTTACTTGTGATCGTGTACTCGTCAACCCGAGGTATACCAGCAAGTATTTACTCGCGAGACAACTGAATTCACAAAAAAGGCAAGTAAATACTTGTAGCGCCACACAGACTACGCATCATTTCCTGTTGTGACTTGTTCTGTTTTCGCAGCTAAACTAACTTTCCATCTTTTTCCGTGCAGTTAATCCTCCACCCCTTGCATCAGTGTTTTCATCAAGAAAGTGCAAAGTGAGAAAACCTACGTTTTCGCTCTCAAACCGTAATATGTAGTCCCTTAGATAGATCGGGACTTATATCACGCCGGTCTCAATAACTTTTCACACCACGCAGGTTCATAAATGCAGCCATCTTTCGTGTACAAGTACGACTGCAAGTCTGGGGTCGGGTTGACTTGCGAATAGACGAGTATTTACTTGCTACAGAAGTATTTACTTGCGTTTATTCACACCAAAATTGGCATTTTTCCGGGTTTTACTAGCTTCTCAAGTATTTACTCGCGAGTAATAGTAAATACTTGTTTTATTCACTTCAATTTTGGCGTTTACTTGTTATTTTAATATGTTCAAGTATTTACTTGTCCTACTCGTTTTTATTCACACCACTCAATATGTTTGTTACTATTGTAATTTAAATATAGCTTAGTGAGTATTTACATTGTACAACATGTGAGAACGTTTAACATTGTGGATTTTAATTGTTTTTATCATTTTAAATTTTTAAATTTTCAAGAATACCTTATATTATATTATTTTTACAGAGAACTTATTTGACATGTGCCATACAATGTATACATCTTTTTCTAAAAATGTATCTTGTCACTAGTACGAAATAAATATCTATCTATCTATGGACCTATGTGGCGGTGCTCTATCCTGCTTCCATATCATACCATTTAATTTTCCACATAAATTAAGAATATATCTACTTTTTCATCTGTTATTTTCCTAGACTAAAAAAATGCATAATTACCTGATATTGAAATAAAAAATTATTACACCAACAATCTCCGTGGTTGATAACCAATTTGAGTTCCTCCTTTTGAAATTGATGCAAATACAGATCGTACAATTTCTGTTCCACTCTTTTCATACAATCGGTAAGTACCGTATCACCTTCCACTGCTTTATAGCCACTTTTCATTAGATCTGTTAAAAACGTTCCGATGTATTCTTTGCTGGTAGTCCCTTCACTTACGAAAACGTTTTTGCGAATCGATTTAGATAGATCTTCGAATAATTTTGGATTTTTTTCTCTCATAGCAAAAGACACTGCGTGAAATTTAGCGTATTCTATGAGAACGGCTTTAATATGTTGGTGATTCATCGGGACTTTCTTGTCCCAAAGTTGATAGCCGATAGTTTTTAAATTTTCCATGACCAACCATTCTTCTTCGTTATCTACACAAGACCCGTAAAATTTCGGTGTACTAGTGAAAGGATCGTCGATATTGTTATCTTCTTGGAATTTTTTAAATTCTTCAAAAACTCTTTTGTACAAATATATTTCTCTGTCGTATATTCCGTGGATGAAAAATTGTTCGCTTTTAGGAGCCGATTTTAATATCAACTCCAAAGATTTTTCTTTATTTTTTAAAGTTATAGCTGTGAGAGTTCCCAAAAAATTATCACCTTTACCCGAACCAGATGCTGTGAGTAGCTGAAAATCACTTTCTAACCCATTTTCGGCTGCAACACGATCTAATAAATTTTGTTGCGCTTCACTAAATTCCATTTTTCTGTCTTGGTATATTTTACTCTACTGAGAGATAATTTATATGATATGCCAGATCATTGATATGGACCCTGTACCTTAGTAAGTACCGGTTCCAATTGCACAATTCAGCTCTTACCAAATATCGATTTTTTATCTAATATAAATATTGACAAAAATTTATATTAATCGATAAATTTTTCCTTTCAGTCTTCATATTTTAATCCCATATCTCTTTATCTCTCTTGAATCACGTACGTATTTTGATTTATTGTATTTCAAAAAACTTGGGCTGATAAAGCTAATGTTCTTACTTTATGACACAATACACTATTATATCCAATTCCTAGGCATTAAAAAAATCATCATTTGTACAGGGTGGGGCACTATGAACGAACTATTCTCTGGCGTCTTAACGG
>CAJUYG010001470.1:0-10832 GCA_910591675.1 Galerucella calmariensis
AAAGTAAAACGATTTTGGTAGGAATTGAACCGACGACCCTCGCTATTAATAGCAAGTGATTACCCATCGCAGCCAGGGAGTACAACATTCAAGTTATTCAATAATACTTATTAATGAAACAAATAAATCCTCTTGGTTTAGATTGATAAAAAATTAAACAGAATGGCAGGATGGAAAGACATCGAAACAAAACTCAGAAATGGAAATAATAATTGATATTACTTTACTGGCAACTAAATGTCAAAAGCATCACAGAATATAAAAATCAGAAAATGTTTTCAAGTTAGATAGTACTCGTTTCTTTCTACCCGAGCTCGCCCGAAGTTTACAGGAAAAAGTCATAGAGAGTAGCATTTGTCGATAGAAAGAAATTTCTTTTCTTTGCTATTTCTTTTCTATTTCTACTTCTATCAAGTTACAGAGTACGCGTGCTGTACACCCTTGAGTGTGGCTTGTAATTTATTATTGTATTAACTCATTGAATTTAGTTCATTGATTTATAATTTATTGAAATAAGAACAAAAGATTACAGAACCCTGAAAAAGATTCAGTTAAGCAAACAAAATCCATACTTCGTAAATTTTGGAACTAAAGTATTATACATTTTAGAGTTAGAGATCAGTGTTACCAAAACTTCTAAACGTGTGTCTTCAACAATATTATAGGTTAGAATAAGCTAAAACTGAAATGAAGATTATAGTATGGATCAACCCTTACATTTCATGTCATTGTGGTTATCAACCCGTGTAATACTAATGCGAAAACCTGGTTTACTCATAATACTTCAGTCCTTAATTACTTCAATGCCATTAAATTAAAAAAAACCCTCAATGAGTTTTTGGATCAGTTCTCTAACAAACTAACTAACTAAGAACTTTGTGATCTTCGTTTGAAACTCTTGAAATTAAAATCTTGGGTCGACACCTAACTTTTGATTTGCATTAAGTGTATTCGCAATGTGCCCTTGATGGTAGAAAGTTGAAAGTGCTTCTACTGAATCCTCTTTCTGTAATTAATGATCAGAATTTAATGAAAGTTGGTATATCCATACATTAAAATAAGATAATAAACCACTTACATTTTTAAAGAGTTCAGAGTTAAAAAAAACAATATTAGAGAAATTTCTCTTGAAGATTTAAATCTTATTGAAAATTTCCAAAAAGTTCCATTCTTATTACAATGCGAGTGGTATCAACAGCCACAAACCTAGCCAGTCGAGTTTTGAACATGGACGTCTTCGATACCGAAAAATTTATTGTTCTGGTGCAAAGTAAGACGTGCTTGTGGGATGTTACCGACAAGGCATACAAAGATCTCTCAACCGTAGAAAAAGACAATGAAATTGACCATTCGTCAAGCGCGTTTTGTGTAAAGGATGGACCCAGTACCTCCTTTTTCGCTTCGATTTCTTCATTTGAGCATAAATTATACCAACCGTTTCTACCAAATCCATGTTGATCAATAATCAACATGGATTTGGTAGAAACGGTCCGTCAATTCGGTATGACAAGGTGTATGCTTGTATGTGTGAACGTTATAGCGGTTGTGACCGCGCGGTTGCAACCCCAGCCGCAACCGCAAATGTGTCGCCGGCCTAAGAGTTAAAGCAACATAATGCAACATTTTTGCAGAAGGTAAAGTTTGCAATATATAATTTGTGTGTCTAGGAAAAAGTATATGGTGAACGACTAATACTTTAAATAAAAAGACTTTGGGGAATTAAATATTTATTTAGTGATAATAACAACATTTTTAACACACATACCTATACATAACACACAACATACTATATACCTAACTAGATTATTTCCCAATATTCTACCATTTTCATTCCTAAAATATAAGTATTTTGTGTTATTTTTTATCCATGTGGTCGAGCATCTAGTTCTAAGCAATTCAACAAGGAGGGTTACGTATGAAGTACCTATACTCATTTCTATAGTGTCTTTTCCTTTGAAAGCGTTTTTTTAGAACAAAATTTGATATAGCTGCTTTCATTATTGGATCAACAAATGTTGAATCCTTGTTAGTATTCATGAATTTCGGAAATTCCATATCATCTCCTCTTGAAATAGTATTAGGTTACTTTTTTACACCATAAAAGGAGAATCCTAATTATTAATTAACTTATGAACTTGCACCTAATATTAAATTTAGGTAATAACCTGGAATGAATAAAGTGAGAGCAGCTTTTCTTTTCAGCCTCTTTACAGTCATCGCTAAAGTGTCTAACACAAACACGGGAATTTGGGTATATTTGTTTTGAAGGCATGTAACTTCACATTATTAATATTTCTCAAATACTTCAGGTTCACGTTTCGGAAACCGATGTTAAGCAGTCGTTTTGTCTTAGTAAAACGGAACACAGCAAAGTTTTCTATATACGTGGTTTGTTTATTTTTCCTTCCATTTTGACATTACGATTGTAGATGATCAGTGCCCTCTGCAGTTTGGCCGCATCGTAACTTAAAACATTCTCTCCAATCCCAGTTACAATTCTAGGTTGATGTATTTTATGACGGAATTTCGGAGTTTGACAAATTTCCAATCGATTGGAAACTCCTTCTACGAACAAACCTATTGTTTGTTCAGCCATCCTTTGCCGTTACGTCATAATGGGTGACGTATTCTGCTGTTTTACGTATGTCTTATATTACTTGAATGTTACTTTACACATAACCTAAAAATTATAATCAATGACATATGTTAAGAATTGTTCTCAAAATATGACAACTGAACTGTCAAAAGTAACAGATAAAATTTTTGTCGACCTTAGATAAGAAATACTAACTCTACTATAGTTTGTTCAGCCATCCTTTGCCGTCACGTCATACATTCTCCAGCTTGCTCTCTCATTCATGAAATGAATGAGACGGAATTATGACGTCAACGTATTTCTTATCTAAGGTCGACCCAAATTTCATCTGCTACTTTTGACAGTTCAGTTGTCATATTTTCAATTTTCAATTCTCAACATATGTCATTGATTATAATTTTGAGGTTAAGTGTAAAATAACATTCAAGTAATATAAGACATACGTAAAACAGCAGAATACGTCACCCATTATGACGTAACAGCAAAGGATGGCTGAACAAACTCTATATGAGAATACATTGATTTCTCCATTGTTTCCATGACAATATTAATTTTCATACGTCAGAATTTGAAAAAATCATGCCCTTTTTATAAGCTAGTGTGTTATTGTCTGTCATCTTGTGAAGATCTATTTCAAACCATGATAGAAAATGAAAACCAAACCGACAAAGAATTTAGTGTTACACGCGCGCGCGAATTGCGAAACGTCGACCCGGCGCGCCTTCATATGAAATATAAAGAGGAAGGGAATACATATTATGTATAACCTTTCCTCATCTCTCCACCTCAAACTGACTGACTTCATTGGATTTCTAAATTTTATTAACGAATAATGCATGAAGAAGCAGGTATAGCATATCTGTCTGAATGTAGAAGTGAGTGGACGTAGTGTTTCTCACATCGCTCCCCGACCCCTGACACAGATCAAAGTATAATATCTGTATCGATCAGCTATCACATGTGATTGAAGAAAAATGTAAATTGAATTAAAATCATTTGATATTAAATTCTTTCTATATACATACATGTTTATTCTCTTCCCTTCCTCGAAAAAAGTGTCTAATCATTTGTATTCCACCAGAATGCGCACCGGGTCGATGTTTCGTAATTCTCGCGCGCCAAAATATGCGTGTATTTTTTATCTATGTTAAATGTTTTTACTCTTTAATTGGCTGAATATGCTAGTAGGTACAAGTCTTACTACTAAAGGAGAACAGACGAAACATGAAACATGTATCAGTCATATTAGACAGAAACGTCAAAATATATAATTGTTGAATTAAAAAAAGAATTTACAAGAGTTATTTATCAATATCATAGTGTTTTTAGTGTGTGAGTGCGATTAATATCGTAAAAAGCAAATATATAATGTATCACCAACAGTTATAACACATAATTATAAAAGTTATATTGTGTCAATAAAACCAGTGCAGTGCTCATCTGAACAAATTTTCAAAAATTCATAACTCGTTTTTGGTAAGAGAGCGGCATTTTTTTTTTAATTTTCGTGTTCAGCGACCTCGAATTAATAAGAAAAAAAATATTTCATCAAAATCCGCGTTGTACCACTAAACTAGACTTTTACCCAAAATTACGTGCCTTATTAACACGAGAATCTGATGGGTAAAAACCGAAACATAAAAAATAAAATATTGACAGCTGAACTGCTTCAGATGAAAAATATTTTTTTACAAAGGTGATACAATATAAACAGAAAGCTAAAGAGTATTGTTGGTATATTTATGTAATTTTTTGTAGGTCGGTCTGATAATCGGAATTATGGGTCTGAGTCGTCGAGATGAACTAGTAAAAATTGGAACAGGCCATATCGAAGATTTGAACGAAGCTTTGTTGGTTCACATCCGACTCAAAATCTAAGACCGAGCGTCAATTTGTCCAAAGTGGAAATTTTCATAAAATGGTTAATAGTATGTTACACACCGAGGTGGGAAGAGTTCCATAACTATCGAGAGATTAGTTAGTTAACGGAGACGCGAAGCGTCGAGGTTAGCTATTATCTCGAGACAGGAATAAAACTTCCTACCGAGGTTTGTATACTATTTTATTTATAACCAACATATCCCGATCAAAATTAATGAATCTTTGTTTCATTCTGAACACACCAAAATTATATTTGACAACTATTGTCACTAATATAAATAAATGTCAGATAAAGTTGGATGGATATTAAGTTCGCAAATAATAAATCAAGAAAAATGTCCTCCGATGAAGAATTGATTAATTGTACCCCTCCAGAAATAGGTAGTAAAATATTTATTAATGTGTTTTTTTTCAATAAAAAAAATATTCATCTAAAATAGTTTAACGATCACATTATTTTAGAGAGTGGGAGGTGAGGGCGGGAAGTGATCGATGAGGGCGGGAAGTATAGGTGTGTAATATGGGTGTTTCTCTACTAAATGGAAAATCATTGTCCTAAGCAAATTTTATATAATACATTTTCCTATTTCTCAGTTTTTTGTATGAATAATGACAAAGTATTAGGTATTCTTGACACGTCACCGCTTATTTAGTAATTTAATGAGGTAATATTTATTTCAATCAACCTCAAACACCTTAAAACACAGTCCCCTGGTATGTCCCTTTTCCCAAATTACAAGTCTTATGACCAATATTATTTTTTTTGCTGTTGATACTAAATAAAATGTATTGAAATACTTTAAAAAAACAGTCAGCATCTTTATAAATCATAATTATATATTTATTATGAAAATTTAATCAAAAAATATCGATGTAAATGCTGTCCTCAATTTTTTTAAACAGTCCTCTGATAAAATTTGAAAACCGCGCTTAAGTCAAATTTTGTATTGGCGCGAAACGTTAACATCATGAAACGGAACGCAACCCTTGTGAAGTTCGTTCAGGTGTATAGATGGGCGGGCGGTTGCCATTTCGTTAGTGCCACCACAAAGTCTACTATGAACCATGTGTCTCGGCCGTTAGATAAAACAGTCCACTGGTTAGTAATTTTTTTCTTATTTTAAGAATTTTAATTAAAAATATTAGCTTGAAACAATTGAATATTAAGTAAGTAGCCACATTTGTTTCGTGAATGTGATAGGTTTCGAGGATTTTGTTTTATTCAATTTACATGTAAAAATGACAGTCCCCTTGCCGACAGTCCTCTGTCATTTTGACAATTTTAATACTCATTTTGAGAATATTGCAGGGCCTAATACAAACAGACAACAGCAATACAACAATGGTTATTATTTTAGTCAGGTTCAACGTCAGAAAAACGGAATATCGTTATGCTGCTGTTATTAATAAAGTAGATGATAATGATGGTGAACTAACAGTCAATTTTATGAAAATTTGTGATGATGAAGGTCACGCGTTCAAAATGGATGAAGATGATATTTCTAATGTCATTTATGACCAAATACTGGAGAAGTTACCACGTAGCCACAGCATTTACAACAGCTCCCTGTCACGATTTTGGATAAAATCGTCTATAACTCAAAAGCCAGGACAAAAATAAGTAGGCTTTTCAAAGAGATATATTTAAATTGATATTGTCCTCCATTCTATTAACAAACATTCTCAATATTTAATAAAATTTGCTTCGGACAGTCTTGTATGGGCAAGTTTCCAAATAGTAGAGAAACACCCATATAACACTTTCTAGCCTTCAATGACGTTAGTAATGACAGCATTACATACATGGTTGTGAATAAAAAATATATGCAGCTTCGACCTATTAATACGCCCGAGAACAAGCGTACAGTACAGCCTGTTGAAATAAACAAAGGAAGTAGCAACATTTAAAAATTTAACCGACCCTTCATGTTACACAGGTCTCTGCCTTAGAAGATTTTCGGCTAACATATCAGTAACTGCTTTGAAAAGACTTGGAGGGGGGTGTTCTAGCAGAGGAGGGAGAGGGAAATATTAAAAAGAAAACGGCATATGAAATTTTAGAAAATATTAAATACAATAGAAATTTTATTAAAGAAAAAAATATTGATAATTGCAGTTACAATTATAACTTACCTTCAACTTGAAAGAATGAAAATCAGTCATACATTTCTTTTCAAATTGCGAAAATGTTCCTAATATAACAATAAATGTACACAAAAGTAAGCCTTAAATACTCATTATACAGTGTGGAAACCACTTATGGAATAAAAATCTTTATGTCATTATTTTAGAAAATTATGAAAAATGCCGAGACACGTCAACTTTTGAACTAAGTTGTGCGTTATGTAAACATAAATTTGAATGTACAGGGTGATTCACGCAAGTATGCCATAGTCGGTGTTTTTTTTTTAATGAAACACCCTGTATATTTGCATATTTTTGAAATCCTCTTAATGAACAGATTCCAACAAACTAAATAATGTATGGTCAATTATGAATTATACAGTGTGAAATTTTTATTTTTACAGTTATTAAAAACATACATAAAATACCTGATGTATTTGATTTTAATACAATAAAATAAATGCTCAAAATGTTCTCCACCTAGTTGTTGGCAATAGCACAGTCTCTAATAGAACTCCTCATTAACTTTGTTGAAAGTTTGAGGTGAAATATTCCGTATTTCTGTAGTTATCCTGTCTTTGAGGTCTACAATGCTAGTTTGTTGTGTTGCATATACTTTGTTCCTGAGATAACCCCACAGGAAAAAATCTAACGGCGTGAGGTCTGGCGATCTAGCTGGCTACTTAATAGTACCTCTTCGTCCAATCCATTTATTGGGGAAGATTTCATCTAAATAAGTTCTTACCATTAAAGCATAATGGGGTGTTGCCCCGTCTTGCTGGAACCAAACATTTTCATTCGGTTAGCTAGGATCTATTGCGTTGGGATATAAGTTTGCCAACGCAGGAATAACTTCATTCCTAAGCATATTTAAATATTTTTCAGCTGTCAAATTTCCATCTATAAATATAGGACCAATAATATGGTCGCCTATGATACCGGCCCAAACGTTCACCTTTTGAGGGTACTGATCTGTGTCTAACGAATCCAATTAGGATTCTCTGCTGACCAATATTTACAGTTCTGTCGGTTTACCTCTCCATTCAATGTGAATGTTGATTCGTCAGAAAAAAGAATGGTACCAAGAGCTATTTCATTTCTGTTCAGCTTATTTATCAATCTTTCGCAGAAATCCATTCTACGATCTGGATCGTCTTCTGTTAACTCCTGCATGAAAGTTAATTTGTAGGGATGAAGTTTTTTCTTTATGAAGACATCTTAGAACAGTTGTATGACTAATATTATTTTCACGGGCAATTTGACGTGTACTTGAAGTTGGATTCTCTTCGACACTTGACAAAATATCCACTTTCACATCATCTTCAACGAAGTGTGGTTTTATTTTCAATAGTTTGACATATTCAGGTTCTCTGAATTGTGCATGAATTTTAGACACAGTACTTTGTGAAATATTAGGCAATTCGGGATACCTGTAAATATGTAAAATTAGATTCAAACATAAGTCAGACTGAAATCATTGGGTGCGGTGTACCACAGGGTTCTGTTCTTGGCCCCCTGTCTTACTCTCTTTATGTGCTTTGTCTCAAAAATGCAGGATTGGTTGCAAACTATTATACATTTGCGGATGACACGGTGTTGATATATAGCTTTGATAATGCGAACGGAATAGAGGATATTGTAGATTCAGATCTTAGGAAGTACACAGACTGGCTTTTGAAGAATAAACTAAAGATTAACACAGAAAAAACCAAATACATATTATTCAAACAAAACAATAAAATTTTAGAAATTCCAAAATTGAGAATAAATCAAAAACAAATAGAACATGTCACAAAAATAAAGTACTTGGGGCTGATTATTGATAATAAACTTAGTTGGACAGAACACATAAACCACATATCTAGTAAAATATTACCAATGATTGGCGCTTTATATAAAAACAGGAATTATTTGTCATATCGGAGCAAACTAAATTTGTATAATGCATTCTTCTTAACCCATTTTAGATATTTAATTCCTGTATGGGGTACATGTGGAATTTCAAATTCCAATACAATGCAGATATTGCAAAACAAAATATTGAAAGTTCTGTTCAATTATGACCGATTAACACACACTGTGGATTTGTATAGCGATTTGGGAGTCTGGCAATTGAATAAGATTATGAGATTTGAACAATGTAAACTTATATATAGGTTAATTTGAAAAACTAAAAAATCAAATATTAAGATTACATACGCAAGTGATATTCATGCACATAATACCCGGACAAAGGGTAATACATTCCACAACAACATAAGAGGTAATAAGGGATTATGCAATCCTATTTATCAGGCATCAAGAGAGTATGATATGTTGATAGGTTACCAGAACATATTAAAAATATAAAAAAAGATACAGGGTTTGTAAAGCAATTAAAAAGTTATGTAAATTTAAATTAGAATAGATTAAATAATGTATATATAATGTATAGAAACGCATGCTGTTATTCATAAGAAACTCTCCTCAATACCAGTGTTTTGAAACACTGACTAGAGGGATAAAATGGTGATAATGTTGAATATATTTTGTTTTATGTAATAAATTATTTTCAAAAAAAAAATTGCCACTTCAACTTGACTTCTACAGATATCCCCGTACCCGATCATCATTAAAATCTCAATTCGGTGAGTCTCAGTTAAATATTTCATTGTTATGTCGACAAGAAAAGAGTGTTTGACAGAGATTTTACTGTTTCGGTATAAACTGTCAACACATCAACAACTGACAAAATAGAAAACAATCCACAATATTTACCGATTTAAAACAATCCACAATATTTACTGATTTTGTCTAATTATTGGCGTTTTTAGGCAATTTTTAGGTATTTATGATAAAATTCATGGGCGTAGCAGGTTTTGTTCAATATACAAATACGTCTAATAATTAGTTAGTTTAGATTTTTGATAAATCCATATTTAGCTACTTTAAAAAAGTACCAATATTTCAATACCTGTCTAATTCATGATTGACCATACATTATTTAGTTTGTTGAAATCGGTTCATTAAGAGGATTTCAAAAATATGCAAATATACAGGGTGTTTCATTAAAAAAAACAACACCGACTATGGCATACTTGCGTGAATCACCCTGTACATTCAAATTTATGTTTACATAACGCACAACTTAATTCAAAAGTTGACGTGTCTCGGCATTTTTTATAGTTTTCTAAAATAATGACATAAAGAATTTTATTCCATAAGTGGTTTCCACACTGTATAATATTCATGTATAATCAAAATTACTTAGATAAATAATAGCGTAGAACTCGTTCGTTTCATAAGGCATTCATTCCGCTTTGCTCTATTCGTGCTTCAGAAAGCTCGTGACTGAAGTCACTTCAAACACCAATGTTCAAAGTGCGAATAGTCACATCTCGTTTATCTTTTGTTACACATCAAGTGTATGTTCTGTAATTTATTTATATTTAATATTCCGTGATAATTTTGTAGTTCTATGTCATTTGATTTTTAAATGACACGTCAATAATAATTGTCTGTCATCTTGTTAGTATAATTGGAATAATATAAAAAATTATGTTTTCTTTTCTTGCGGGCGTAGAAAAAGTATGGTAAGCATCTAGTGTCAAAAACATCTTTAGTCACCAGTTTCATAAGTTTCAGAAAATTCGTGACTAAAGTAACGTTTTTTACACTTGGTACTTAATATACTATTACGATGTCAGCTAGCTCACGCAACTTCACTTTTCGATAATTCAAAACGATTTTGTGGATTTTTTTTATGTTTTCTGGTGTTACCGCCTCATTTGGACGTCCATTGCGTTCCACATTATCGGTGTCTCCCATAACACTTTTCAAAGCCATTGCTTAGCTTGAACGGTATTTTCTACCATCAAGAAGTAGTGTAAAATTAAAACACGATATTGTTTTTGATCCATTGTTTTGAAAATAACAAAAGTAGCGACACTCAATAGCTCACGAACTAATGAGTAGAATATTATCATGAAATTTTGACAACTGTTTTTTCAAGGTTAGTACCAACTAAAAAACGTCGGATTGCAATTAAACTAGCGCTATCTATGTGCCAGCCCGGGACTTTTCAGCCCATGCACCACTTTAACGGTTCTAGTATCCTATGCAGTCTAGGGATTGAAGATAATTCCCATCTAATAGTAAACGTCGTTGCAATTTGAACCAAATCCGTTCGGAATGTTGGTGATGTAAACATCGTCCTCCCAAATTAATTAAAACTGAAGTGGCAATTTCGTGC
>CAJUYG010001470.1:10842-21666 GCA_910591675.1 Galerucella calmariensis
AATATGTAACGTTATATTTGACCACTATCATAGGAATATTCAAATTCTCGTCGAGAACCTGTAGCACCGATCACCGCTGAAAGGCATAATTTTTACAATTTAATGTGCGACGGATAATCTTCGTTGGTAAGGATCAGTATACACTGATATTGGTCAAATATTTCAATTCTCCTCTCCTATAGATAGAAATTAAGAACACACTATTAATATGTAAATTCTCTCTCGAAGCGGAGCATGTGAACAGGAAAGGAATATACAACGTATGTCGATTGCTCATCGCATAGTTCAATAATTTAATAGCGAGTAGTTGGAAGAAGCTTTCTTTCTCCTGTGAACCATGAACTGATAAGGTCAATTTTGGAACTTTAGTTCTTTACGCCAGGTTATGTTTGAGCGACCAGGGGTCGCGACGCAAAAGATCTGACCGTTACGCGTTACGTTACGCTATGTTACGTTGCTTCGTTATGTGCCTTGCTTGCGTGCTTGTGCCTCCTTAGTCTCTCTCTCGTTTACGAAGCAGCGATTCATAATAATATGCTCCTGCCGGGATTCGAACCCGGGCCGCCCGCGTGCAATGCGAGCATTCTACCACTGAACCACCGATGCTATATTTAAATTCTATGCTAAGCTGGTATTCGCAGTGCCGGTGATCTACTTGAATTTGTTCGGATCAATTTTCACTATTATTTCCATAATTTTTTTGCGCGATTAAGGGGTCTAGCACATTTACTTTTCGAAATACAGGGTGTTGAAATTTTGAAAACTTGAATGTTTTAATTCGATAACTTTAAAATGGATGGATAAATTAATTTGACATTTGGCAGGTTGTTTTTAAATGTAAAAGGGCATATTTTGAAAGAAATTGTAGTTTGTGCAAATAGTGTGGATATGGTGGCCACATCGCACGAGGACGAAGTTTTAGCACGACGCCGTAGGCGGAGTGCTCAATCGTTCAAGTGCGATATGGACAATCCACACGAGTCGAGCAGCATATTTTTTCTACGACCCACTTGAAAAATCTAGAAAATAAAAATTTCTATAAACTGTAATACTTATAACTTAAAATTAAACATTTTACAATTCAATTTTATGTTTCCACTAATTTTGTGGTAAACGTACAGTTCTTGAATGTCCAGTTTGTATGATGCTACGGTTTCATTTTTTAAATATACGATGCTGTTATGAGTAGATGTTGCCAGTCGGACTCCCTCATGAAGGGTACCTTACCATTATCTATAATAATGAATATTCTGCTAAATATTTTAAACGTCTACCTGTTGTTGTTATTATTATCAAGCAGAATGATTATTTAAAAAAATAAAAGTAGCAATTAAAAAAAAAACTTTTTCACGGGAATCGAACCCGGGTATACGGCGTGAGAGTCTGGATTGCTTACTACTCGACCACTAAGAAATATGAAAATTGTTTATCTATAACGTCAGATGTACCTATTACATAATTTTATAAAATCTGAGGTCCCCTTCAATACCCATTTTATTCTGTTTTAAGTATTTGTTGGTAATTTGTACGGATTATTTATTTCAAGTTTATCTTTGTAAATGAATATTCTTAATCCAGTGCGCTTCTATGAGGAACTTTTTTTGACAAGTTATTTTGACGTTTCTTTTAAATGATGAATGACGGATACTAAACTCGAATGCTGATTGGTGGATTTCATATACGTTCTCAGATGTATATGAAATCATATCCGTTTGGTTAACTGATGGCCTACATTTCCATTTTGTGAACTGTGCAGAATAGTAGTTTGTGCAACTAGTGTGGATATGGACAATCCACACGAGTCGAACATTATATTTTTTTTATGATTCAAAGTAAATCTATGTAAAACAACGTGCTTCAACAAACAACAACAATATTTTGTTTATTTTTTTTACTGTGATATTAGTTTAAAGTCATTATACAACTTGTAAATTTAACAACGTTGTTCATATTCCTTCCCTTCCAACATTTCCAGGTTTGTTGATAGAGAGTTGTGAGGTGAAAAACAAGTCGACTAATATTATTCAGTTTGGCGCCCACTTACCTTTCTTGATTAACTTTAATTACATTCCTTAAATTGATTTATTAACTTATTAAATTCATTTAGTTTCTTATCTTCATCTATTATCTCATTAACTTCAATATAACTTCAATAACTTAAATAAAGTAGGATCACCCGGGAACCGGTAAGACTACTCCCTGAACTGATATTAGTTTGGTCTCCGAATTCACACCTGAGGTGCTCTCCACATTGAGTCGCCGTTGCAATTTATCTTGCATTATTATTTTAAATAAATAGTAGGTAACAAATAGAAAAGTTGCGCACGAGCCGCGTAGCGGCAGGTGTGGTAATTCTGTAAGCATGTAATAAGCTTAAAACTCTAGTTTTGTACTATACTTTTCTACGAACAACTTTATTAATAAAAATGAAACGCATGAATAACAAGTACATTCACACTAACAGCTAGTGACAGCAAGTCTTATTAATTATTAAACGTCAAAACAACCTCTACTAACTCGTTTCCATGGTTACTCCAAACCATTGACTGACTAGGCTTTGGTGATATATTGTTGTTTTTCTAGAACTGAAGCGTAATTTTTTTTATTACGTGCAAGTCATTACGTGTCAGTATCCGTAATGATCTATTTACTTAGTAACCAAATAGTAGGTAATATGGAATTTACTAGTGTGAGAGTAGAAAAATAACTATTAAACTAATCGAGAAGTATAAATGTCACTTTTGACTTTTCGTTCATTTCGGAGAAATTTGAATTATTTTATTCGAAATTTATTTCAATACGATCGCGCAAAAAATGGTATGAGCATCTCGAACGTTGAGGGTAATACCGGTCGACAGGTTGCAGGTAAACAACCCTTGCCGTTCTTAATACTTAGGGCGAGTTGTATCATATAATGATAAATACATCAATCGGCCACAGTCTAAGCATCAGTTATCATTAAACCGAGTTCAAATGTTTGATACAACTCGCCCTTAATATACTATTTTCAAAAAGGAATATAATAGGTTCGTTCCAACCAGCAATTCTGTTATCGTACGTAACCAACTATTTAATGCGCATGTGTGAGAGAAATTAGTCAAAGTACTGATAATCTCTTACCAAGCGGTTGGAACGTATTTTGAACTAGTTTAGTAGTTATTGTTGTGAATACGTTGCCATAAACAATTGATTTTAATATCATTGAGAATATATTTTATTGTATTAACATTAATCAGAAAATGAAAGTATAAAAACAAGACATTTTATTTGTAATATATAAAGCCTTCAGGCTTGAAAATTCATAAAAATAAATTTAACGAACTTATAAAAACCAGAATGGACACTTTCAATCTAAAAATATCAAAGTAGTGAAACTTATACTGATAATATCACCTAGCAGAATATAATGTGATTTTGGACTCCATTCTTCCCTTTTTTATTTTATCAACGACTACACAAAGAAGCAGTCAGTAAGAAACGATGCACACTCTTTTCAAAACAGTTCAAAAACTAAAATATCACTTTCATGTATTTACACATTCCATCAAAAACAAATTTGACAGTTTGAGATAAAAATGTTGCCATTGCGCATGTTTCTTAATTTCAGAACTGTCGTTACTCGCTATAAAGCAAGAATCGTTTGAACGGTAATTTTACTGGTCCACAAACGGGATGGAACAGAGAACTGATAGTAATCGAGAGTTCTGAACCAGTAATTTCAGGTGGTTGGAACGATTTTTTCCAGCTGCGCATGTGTATTAGTAATATTACTGTAAATTACTGGTGGTTGGAACGAACCTAATATAAATAGATTTTTTAGCTGTATGAGAGTGTTCAAATAAGATATAAGCTTACATGTGTTGTGTACAGTCTCCTACAAAAATAATAATTTCAAGCATTCAAGCTCACCCTAAGGTTGTCCTTTGAAAAATTATCTTAAAAATTACATAGTAGTAGAGTCTTCACTAACCACTGCTCGTTATGCTTTGAAATCACTCAATACCGATGTCATGAATTTGGCTCCTGTTGAGGTAGAACTCGATCAGAGAACAGTACAGGCAAGTCATCAATCTATGCACAGCTAGTTTCCAATCTATTCTCGTTCCAGTATTGCACCACATTTGAAATTATTGAAATAACCTTCTATTTAAAATATCCACTTGAAAGTAAAAGTCGAACTAATCACAAGAAATTGTAAAACGGAGAATACATAAAATATCTTCAAACAACAAACCTATTGTAGACCAAGCAATAAAACATTAAAATGGTGAGTGTTTGACAAAAATTCTAGTAGACAGCGGCCTATGCCATCTAGTAAAAACTCTACGTTTTTTTGGTTTAAAATGTCTATCACAATTTCGTGAGTAACATATGTGAGTAGAAAATATATCAGATTCATTCTACGTAATGTATTTTATCTAATTTCGCTATCAAATGTGACACTTTGTCACTCCTTGACGTTAGCTAACGTCACATTTTTCATAACCCACAAAACAGTCTAACCTATAGAAGTGAAAGTCCAATAGGATTACCTAGAATGAAAAAATGAGGTTTCAAACCCATCCACCTGAAGCGCTAGTTGCAATGGAGTTGTCGAAATAGGCAAGGCAGCTGAGGCCGAAAAACAGACTAAGGGAAGAATAATTTCAGCAATCGCAGTGGATGGGTTAAGATCTATTTCATAACGCTTTTTTTAATGGAAGTTTGTTTTTGAATGACTAATGCCCGATTTTACTAACCATTTCCTGAAGTCAGGTAATACCTAAAACGAATTTAGGAATTCCTAAATGCAATTTACATTTTACCACGCGCTAAGTAATGCCTAAGAGTGATAATATTACGTATTTTCCATCACTTTTTGATCAATCCTGGAAGGATTGTAGGAACAGCTTTGCGAGTGATGCCCCTTTTTGTCCCAATAACAATATATTGTGGTTCAAAATATCTGTTGCAAACTTGGTAGGATTTATAAATCTGTTCAGCGCTTTATTCCTTTAGTTTTGGATTGAGAATAAAGGCAACCCATTCATTCAACAACAAAGGGTCATGTTTGGGAAACCTATGTCCTTTTGATGTAATGTCTGTACACCCAGGAACGCAACAGTACCTAATTAAAACACAAATTACAGCAGCAAATGGCAAAAGGAAACACTCTATAAAAGGCAATGGTGACAACATGGTGACAACTATATGACAGCTTTGATGAATTTTAAAATATTTTCTTCTTTTCGCGCTAAAGGCCTTAGCTGCCAGGCCTGTTTCGACAACTCAATTGCAACTAGCGCTTCAGGTGGATGGGTTTGAAACCTCATTTTTATATTCAAGATCATCCTATAAACTTTCACTTCTATAGGTTAGACTGTTTTGTGTCATAACCTTCATATATCAGTTATGAAAAGTAGTTATGTAAAAACTTAACGTAACTGTTTAAGTTTCAGCATAGAGATACCACATGAGCTTCAAAGAATAATTTATTCATTAAGTACTGTCGAAACTGACAATTATTTCATTATTCAAACTGACAAATACCCCATTATTTTAATTCAATAGTATTTTAAGATTTATAAACATTGAAAACAACATTATTCAGGATTCAGTTATTTAAAGTAAGTCAATTTTCTGGGGGAATACTTCATAGTAAGAATACTTCTAACACCATTTGAATCCACTTTAATATTACCATTGTAATTAAAGATTTTATTAAATATTTTGAAAGCGCGGAATTAAATAAAACGTTGTACCTAAACACGTTATGAAAGAGCGACATTGTTCAACTCGCGTAATTTGCAGAACTCGCTAGCGCTCGTTTTGGCAAATATTGTTGAACAATATCTCTCTGTTCATAACTAGTTACGTAAATAACTATTTTCTACTCTCATACTAGTAAATTCCATATTACCTCCTATTTGGTTACTAAGTAAATAGATCATTACGGATACTGACACGTAATGACTAGCACGTAATAAAAAAAATTACGCTTCAGTTCTAGAATTTATTACCCAAGCCTAGTCAGTCAATGGTTTCGAGTAACCATGGAAACGAGTTAGTAGAGGTTGTTTTGATGTTCAATAATTAATAAGACTCGCTGTCACTAGCTGTTAGTGTGAATGTACATGTTATTCATGCGTTTTATTTTTATTAATGGAGTTGTTCGTAGAAAAAGTATAGTACACAACTAGAGTGGTGAGCTTATTACATGCTTATAGAATTACCACACTCGTCGCTACGTGGCTCGTGCGCAACTTTTCTATTCGCATGTAATAAGCAACTTACAACTCTTGTTATGTAATATACTATTACACAATGGCACAGTCTGTTTTCTACTAGGATTTTTGTCGTAATACCAATTGCTTGGCCTAGTGGTGACGAAATATGAGTTTATGGTTATGGCGGCGAAACCAAAGTCCAGCCATCCCAATGGAAGCTGCCAGAAGAGCCAAGACCGGGAACAGGCGCCATAGAACACGAAGCTGAAGTAAACAAACAAAATTTTAGAAATAGTTAGTAGACTTTATATGCCGATACAATCTAGCTTAAAAATAGTGAAAATGTTTACTGATTTTTATGGTTTTTATCTTGGTTTGGATAAACAAAAATATGTGAAAAAATTCATAATGAGTTTGGAGAATTAATTTTTTGGCAATTTTTCCGTCGTTCAAATGAAATATGATATGATAGAAACTGTAATTTAATCATGCTGTTTGCTGTTATTTCTTTTTAATTCCAAATCTAATACTTCTTTAGCTCTCACAATTTTGGATTGTAAATAAAATGTTCCACCGTTTTTCTTACTATTGCTTTCGTATAAATGTTTAAAGTTTTGTTCAATTTCCTCTGGACATATATTACTCACGTTAAGAATTAATTTAGCTTCGCTTACAGGCATATGAATTATAGTTTGAGACTTTGTAGTTGTTTGACAGTTATATCGAATTCTAGCAGCTTCTTCACTCAATGCTATTTCTTGGATTATGCTTTTTTTAAGTGACTTTAAAAATATTTTTGCACTGTGGTAGATAATTTTTGGCAAAGTTTTAACCATTGTAATTTGGAATAAATATCATATTGACATATATTACAAAAACATGTCAAGTTGACAAAAACATTTATTTATCGACAGGAGACATTTTTTCTTCTGATTTTGATATTGACACTTTTAACATTAATAAGGGACTTCAGCCCAAGCTGCCAACCCAAAAATTTTGAAAATTTTGGACCCTCAGCCTCAGTACCAGGGACCGTATTCTCGAATAGGCATACGTATACACATCAAAACAAATAGTTCATGTGCGAGTACTTTTTTGAAGTGGTATTCTTCATGTATTCTTGACGACCATTCGTTTTTTGGAACGTATGCGTTTGATAATGTGCGATCATAACATTCGGCAATTACAGAAATTGGTTCGTGAATTAACTTTTGTGAACTTAAATTTAAAAACTGACAACTGGCAAAGTGGAAGATTATCCACATTTGTGATTTAGTACAGGAAATTGAGGAAAACTTAATTGTACGTCTCATCGAGACAAAAAAAGTGAAATGACCGACTGCCAGAAAAATTACCTTATCGAGTATCTGAAAAAAAACTCGGACCATCAATCTGGTAAATTTTCAAATAACTTCACATTCAAAGATGCAGAAAAGGAATGGAAAGAAATGAATTTCATACTGGCAAAGAACTACAACAAATTGAATGGTTATTGAAAATATCTTTAGAATATACCCCAAACTGGAGCATCTTCCATTGCATCAATCAATCAACATTAACCGTAGCACTATGTCTCTCATTGTTTAAAATATGTTTGACAATTAGAAAGTACTTGTTTTCGAAGTTGACATAAAATATCAACAGAAACTATATAGTCCAAGAGCCCCAGCCAAAAAAGTGGGTTCTGAAAAAAATGTACGGGAACAGGTATATTTTTTTTTGAATATGTTCAGGGGTGTCCCCTGAATGTAAATCCAAGTTGGCGTCATGGGGGGGGGCTTCACTTCAGCCGCCATCTTGGAAAACACGTTTTATTACATATCTCGTGAACCGCACATCGTACGACAAAAATTGTGAAGATCATTATTGTGGATAATGATATTTGCCATCATTTTTATCCAATACTTTTTTTGAGCTCCAAACTTTTTCCAATGTGGTTTTTGCTAAATATTTAAAAAATGGTCAATGATAAATCAAAAATAGTGGCAACTGAATTTTAGAGCATGAAATTTTCTATAAATTTCATCGGAAACTTTTTTCCGTAGCAATCATAGTTTAGGAGCTATTACGCTGTAAATGAGATTATAACAAGATTATAATGCTGTATATTCATCATGCGCTAAGGTCGTTCCCTCGCCTGTTTGTGACCCGTACCGGTCACAGGGCTGGAAGCATGCGCAGTAACTACATGTGGCCAGATATGAGAGAAATTGTATATATTTTTCGAATTGTGTGCTATAATTCTGTTCTTTCCAATATATTATGTTGCGTCTAGTTTTCTCTCGATACTTATTTGATATGGAGGAGGCAGAAGAGACAGATTCACAAGGCGACGAGTGTCTTCAGTCAACATCGAAAAAAATAAGACTCGCTCCGTAAAATAATGCCACTTTTTATATTATAACAAATGTCCGAGTCCGTTTTTTTGAAGTAACATTCGTTAATTTATTTTCCTTTTAGTGATTTCGACAACAATTTTAGACAGAAAAAATAAAGTGTAGACGATTATACACAGTATTTTACAAAATTTGCAACAATTGAAACGGGTTAGCGATTTTTCGAAAAACTCAGATTCACGTTAAATTTAAAAAAATTAAAAAAAGTCAAATTCAATACCAACCTTCATATTCTTTTATTAATAAAGAAATCATTTTTAATATTACAATTTGTTATAATATACAATATAAAATAATGCTGTACAATATAAAATAGCATAATACAAGCATAACGTTAATTAATAATAATAATATTGAGAAAAACAATAACAATTGTTACGATGTAGCTTGATGCACTATTGTTTTTTGCTACATTGGCAATCTTTTATATGATGATTCTGTTTTAAGCAACAATAAAGATCGATGAATTATTAGTTGTCCACATTATTTATAATTTTAATTGATTCGGTATACAGCTGTATTTTTCTCAACACTTTATGCCATTTTATGCGTTATGAAATGGGTTTCGTATACAACGAGCAATATCGCCACTGATAATGTACGAGGTGCTAGTTTTACCAAGCTGCAGCTCCTAAACTATAAATGAAACGGAAAAAAGTTTCCAATGAAATTGATGGGAAATTTCATGCCCTACAATTCAGTTACCACCATTTTTAATTTATCTTTGACCATTAACCAAATATTTAGCAAAAACCATATGGAAAAAAGTTTGGAGAGCTATAATTGGAAACCTAAATGTTATACAAAAAAAAGTTTCGAATAAAAGATGGCAAATATTATTATCTACAATAATCATCTTCACAATTTTTGTCGTACGATGCGTGTTTTACGAGATATTTGATAAAACGTGTTTTTCAAGATGGCGGCTGAAGTGAAGACCTCCCCATGACGCCAGCTTGGGTTTACATTCAGGGGACACCCCTGAACATATTCAAAAAAGAAAATACCTGTGCCCGTACATTTTTTACAAAAAATACCCGGCTCTTGGCCTAAACAACAGAACTATAAAACGAACGATAGAAAGGGCTCGCTGTAAACACTCGTTTTGGAAACGTATACGCATCAATGTTCACGAGTCAAGAATACCAAAACGTATGAATCTCTAGAAGTGCGCATACACAAGTTCACTTGTCGAGAATACGGGGTGGGGCAATCTTCTGACATCGGAGGATTACATCGTTATGGTGAGAGATAGAACTTTATTATTTTGTGTGAGCTTACTGAGGCCACATTTTGAAAATACTTTCGATTCTACAGGGTGTTCCAAAATCACGTAGCAGCACAAACTTACATTTTTTCAAATGGAACGTACTATATTTTGCTCAAGAATCGAAAAGATCTCTCCGAGAGCGTTACAAAAATATAGCACTCTAATATAATATAAGGGTGTTTTACAAAGATATGGCCAATTATTAGCAAAAAAGACCTCCTCTTTAACATTCTGCAAAACAGTAAATTAAAATAAATCAACAGGTCTTTGTATTCAAATGTCATACACACATCATTGGCTGTGCTCAGTATTAATTACTTTTTCCATCTGTGGCTTCTTTAATACAGGGTGAAACAAAACGCAAATCAAGCATTATCTCAAAATTTTTAAATGAATCACCCTATAAGTCTTTTTACAATTTGTTAGTACAATTAATAATAATTCAAACGATGTAGTAAATAAAATGTTCCACCGTTTTTCTTACTATTGCTTTCGTATAAATGTTTAAAGTTTTGTTCAATTTCCTCTGGACATATATTACTCACGTTAAGAATTAATTTAGCTTCGCTTACAGGCAATGAATCACCCTATAAGTCTTTTTACAATTTGTTAGTACCTACAATTAATAATAATTCAAACGATGTAGTACATTTAGGGCATGAGTTAATGGAAAATCGTAAATATTTCATGATAATGGCCAAAAACAAGTATTTTACGTACACAAATAAAACATTTAAAAAAATAAAAAACAACAAAAAATTAAACTAATCAAACATTTTAACTTCTCAATCGCCAGTATTATTTTGTTTCTCCCTGCTTTAAACCTTATCACATATTATTATACACAACAGATTAAGATACTTACATTGCATATTATTTACATACACTTGCTTGGAGAAAGGAATCATTATTCATATCTTATTCTACAATATCTATTAAGTAACCAAGGATA
>CAJUYG010001470.1:26666-44808 GCA_910591675.1 Galerucella calmariensis
AAAAATGATTTATTACTATCAACCAATTTCAAATCGAGTATAGATGAATTAATTACATCTACTATAAAACAATGGAATTTAGTTTTAATTGTCATAGGTAGAGGTTTACTTTCCAATGAAAAAAATTAAAATTTGTTTTTCTCAAGAATGTTCAATGAAAACACCTAATTATTGTGAATTATAATGGAACTGGATTAAATTCTCAACAAAATGGCGCAAACCGCATGTTGATAGCTATTGTCAAAGTCAAGATATAAATAAAAACGCATAAGCATAAGTAACTATAGTATTGACTCACTCTGTATTATAACTTAAAATTAAATATGTAAAAGAAAGATCATGCATAAATTTCGGTCATTAAGACTTAATGTCCAATTAAATGCTGCTTCAATCTCAGGTTACTGCAATTGTTAAATATGTTAGAAGAACAACCGCATATCATGTCAAAAATTTTGTGTGCAGACAAGGCTATGCTTAATAGTGCGGGTGGTGTTAATCTGCATAATAAGCATTATTGATCTGAAGAAAATCCGCACTGGGTAGAGGAAGTGCAGCTTCAAGGTAGATGGAGTCTTAATGTTTGGTGTGGTATAGTTGACGGAAAGATCTCAGGTTCATATTCCTTGGAACTTCAAATGGCGATACATATTTGGATTTTCTGGATAATTGGTTGTCTGTTTTATTGAAAGATATTTCCTTACAAACATGATGAGGTATGATATTACAGCATGGCGGGTGTCCTGCGCACTTTTCCAGACGAATTAGAGATTATTTGAATGTAAGCTATCCAAATGGGTGGATTAAAAGGGTAAGTATATTTTCAGGGCCAGCTAGATCTCCAGACTTAATGTCTGGACTTTTATCTGTGGGGAAGATTGAAGGATTTAGCGTACCAAACTCACCAACCACGCGAGACGACATGCAACAGCGTATTAGAAACACCTATAAATAGTATATCAACTGCTGCAATTTAAGCAACAGATATGTCAAAGCGTGCTAGATTACATATTTGTGTGGAAAACGATGAAAAACAATTTGAACATTCCAATGGACATCAACTTTTAATGACCGTGATATCTGTATGATCTTCCTTTTCCATATTTAATTTTAAGTTATATTACAGGTTGTCAATACTATACTCACTTATGTTTATGCGTTTTTATTTATATCTCGAGTTCGAGAAAAGCTATCAACATGCGGTTTGCGCCGTTTTGTTGAGAATTTAATCCAGTTCTATTATAATTTACAATAATTAGGTGTTTCCATTAAACATTTTTTAAGAAAACAAATTTTAATTTTTTTCATTCGAAAGTACCCTCTACCTATGACAATTAAAACTAAATTCCATTGTTTTAAAGTAGATGTATTCATCTACACTCTTTCTATTGACACTAATTTCGTTAAAATCGGTTGATTCAAACCAAAGTTATAGGTATTTTCCCACTTTCCCCCACCCTTTTCCACTTTTCCCAATGAATTTTTTTCCTAAAGTTATAACATGAATAGTTTCTGATATATAGCCGAGAGATCGGCTTATTGGACCACCCGGTACATAAGAAAAAATGAGTATTTCAATAATAAAGGTGAGAGGGTCACTGTTCCACTATTTGTTGTTCTTTGCGTCGTACCCTGATCACTGATAATAATTATAAACTTATAAATGCTTCTTACCTTAAAAAATCGTTTTACCTTACATCGTATGCGATTCAAAATAATTTTCTACATTTATTGTTCTTCCTGTTTGTCATTAAAATATGTAAAAAAACGTTTTATTGGCTGTGTACTTTTTATTTTGAGTAAAATATATAAACTTGATGATTATTGCTTTATTTTTCCCACTCCAGGCATTATATGGTCCATTTTTGACATTTCATTTAATTTAACTTGACTATTTGATTGTTAGTATTTTAATATCAATCAAAATGTTGAGTAACTTTGAATGAAATATCAAATAATGGACCATAAATGCCATATTGCAATAAAAATGAAATCACAGTAATTTTGAATATTGCGCCAGCCGCAAAAAACTGCAAATTTACAGGAATCTTCTTTTTCCACTGTTAGCGGAGATTACAACAATGTCGAATGTGTTTTAGAGTTCCATTTTCCGACTCTCAAGGTAGCGCTACTAGTAAAATTAATTTGTCGTATGAAGCGCCACGGGTCAGATTCCCATCTATCAGTGTATTATCTATTATTTATTATATTATCTATAGGTCTGTTCTCACAAGCATCACAGACAGTCTTTGACAATCCGGATTCGGCGCAAAGACCCTAAAGTGTTCTCGGGAGAACGTTTTATGGTCTTTGCGCCGTTTCTGGATTGTCAAAGACTGCCTGTGATGCTTGTGATAACAGACCTAACGTTTGCAATAACAAAACATGACAGATGTTTTACATCGTTGCCACGTTGTAATTTTTTTCCAGCTGTTGGCATAAAATTATGTTGATAAGTTGTTTATTGTATAAGATTACGTTCAACTCAAAAATAAGAGCAGAAATGTTTTGATGAGTAAATACATAAATTTCAAGATGTCCAAATTTGAAATCATAAGTTTTAACTGAAGAATGTTATCCTCATGCATATGTTGAATTGCATAGTTATTGCAGTATTAAGTAACAATGTATTTATTAAAAACTTACATCTTTCACAAAAGTAGTAGGAATAAGCGGTCCACCGTTTTATCTCGTTAGCTCACAAAATATGATATTAGGGATGTTACCATCTCCTTGCAACCACTTCATGAAAACTCATGCATTGCGACGCAGTGTTAGATACTCTCTTTTAAATAGTTATGAAAATAACATATTAAATCTAACACAGTAAATAACTATAAAATGCGAATGAAAACGACAAACCAACACAAGAAATTCTGAAAAAAATTTCTGATTTTTACAACATAAGTCTGGCAGCCCCGGACATGGCAGCCAACTTTTGGATCGTAACTTGCCCCTTTATATGATTAATTATTCCATTTACAATTTAAATTTTAGATTTTGTTCAGTGGCTGCAATTGTTACTACAAATGTCAAAATTGCAAACTTATCGTAAATGAACTATAGCTATTGTAATTCTTGCAATTAGCAATACATTTTTTAAAACGTACCTCTTGCTTTTGACATACATCATACACACTAGATAAAAAACTGAATATAAAACGATCTACTCGTATATTATATACAACATACATCATCTTAATATACTATCACATATATCTTCATAGCCTGATGGTTTACGGCTCTGACTTGGTGAAGTGAGGAATTTTAGACATATGATCAAATCTCCGTCGCGGTTAAAATTTTAATTTAATATATTGTATTAATAGACTTGAAACGTCTATAGAAGTGAAGCCTAAAATAAATTAAATTGGAATATAATCTTACAAATATCCTTACAATTTTTTTAAAGAAATACTGGCCCTGCTCTATTCACTTTAACATGAGGTGAATACTTGAAAAAGAACATTTTAATTAAAAGTATCCCGCTCTAATCTAACCTTGAACTGAGCAAACCTCTTCCCATTTCTAAATAACAAACATCAAATGTCTCATTTATTGGTATAAAATTGATAAAAAAACTTTGACAAACAGCAAGGAAAACATCAGCATCAAACACTTTGGTTGTCTTTAAACGAAAAGAAAAATCAAAAACAATAAAATCAATAAAACAAAACGTTTAACCGATAAAAGGTTAGTTGAGGTAAATTTTTAACAGATTTTTTGAATATAATCGCCATGTCATCGATAAACTGTATTGCTATCTCATGATGTTTGGGATTAATAATGTATCCGACAAGGATAGTTTAGTTAATGACCCCTATGTGATATGCGCTTCCTATTTTCTATCCTTTCTATCCTATCCCGTCATTAATTCTAATACTTTGGATTGAATGGCCTTCTTTTCAAGTCTGATAATGGTCTTGGGATCCCATTCCTTCTTGTTACTGAATTCCGTATCGCATTTCTTTGGAAAGTTATATTATTGCATCATATAATCCTGTGGCCCAGGATATTTCATTTCTAAAAAGCGAGGCGGTGGTTTTTATGTTTTTATTATTATTCCCTCTCTACTTAGTCCGTATCTTGTTCTATACTTTTGGTAAGTGTTTTTTATTATTCTAGAATTCTATCTCCATCGAGGATGATCCGCCCAATACATTTATGTGATTCATAGTAAAATATTTTGTTATTTATCGGAAGGTTGAATGGAGGAGTAAACTATAGATTATTAACCTTATCGAATAAACTAAACTTTGCCTTATAGTGTGATTTTTTACGGTGTCTTTAAATATTAGTCTTAGATACTTCGAAGCTGATTAAGTTCAGTTTTCTGTTTGGATCCTAAATTTATGAAATCTATTTATATTACTCTTATAAATGAAACTAACTCTTTCTAATTAATTCCACTGTTTGAAGAAAAAAAATATGAAAGGTACCTACTTATTATTTAATATTGATTGAAATATCATCGTTAAAATGATGGAAATTAATTTTGATAGTGACCTTTCTTGCGATTGACTCAATATTATACGAATAGAAAAAAGGAAAAGGTATGATATCTTGGATTTATTTTTCCCTTTTTAAGATCAGTATAGCTGTGCAATGATATAGGAAACCAAGGAAAAGTATATCTGCGGATCTTTACAATTGTAACTTAAGAATACAGTTCAATAATGGAGAGCTCCCTAGATCAGTGATGGCTCCTCGAAGGAGACTAAGGAGGCTTAGCCTCCTCAACAATTTATCCAGCGAATAGCACCAGAAATATTTTGTTGATTACTCTTCATTTTATTTCCCATTTATCTAAAATTTTCCAATTCCACAATTAATTCCCCGTTTTCACTACTTATTTTAGAATCTGACAACAGTGCCTGAGGCTTGATTCCACAAACATCTCTCTCGAAACACGTGTTGCTTTACACAGTTGCTGTTTTTTCTACCACTCCAATTGCTAATACCGTAAAAAATAGCGGACATGGCAACACCCAACACTCCCGGTAGGCTAGCCTCTGGGATAGCTTCTAGCGGTTCTGATGATATACGAACCAAAACGAACTACGGAATACAGAATACGAGCATGGGTTCGTGCGTGCTTGTTTTGTTTTAGATGATTGGCGGGAATAACTAAGTATTGTTTTTTCTTGATGCTTTTAAATTAATATTCGAACAAACAGATGTAATTTTTCAAAATTAACATAAATTCACTGATATAATTTACTCAAGAGAGCGTTTAAAGTATTTCAAATTTCAAGTTTCCGTAATACAGAATTGCATCTTGCATATTTTATTTAAAAATTTTCTTTTCTGATGACGCTCCTCCCGGGAAAAGGAGGGAAACATATAATTTGGTAGACAAGAAACTACATTATGAACAACTTTTTTATGACATTGTAGATACTGTTTAAGGTCAAATTGAGATTCGATTTTCCGATTTACATAAATTGAGGTTTTTCGACTTGACGAATAAAAGCTTATTCGAATGTTTTTCAAAAGAGTTATCCAATACACTTTTAGATAACTTAGTTCTAAAATATAAATTTTTTGATAAAATAGCACTGCACAATAAATTATGAGAAGAAAAAAAAATTTTTGGCAAGAGAAACTCTATACCTCCACGTTGTTTTTTGCTGGGCAACAATTAATTTTGTCACTGAAGTAGTTGGTACGGTCGCTGCACAAAGGCCTCCTCTCTTAAAAAGTTCACGAGCCGCCACTGCCCTAGATTTATCTTAATTGCTGCAATAAACCTTCTTTTCACAAATATGTATTTCTTCTTTTCCTTCTTCTAGTTCTGTGTTGGTGTTAAGTAAATGTTTTGCGATAATATTATGTGATATTTCTGGTTGTATGCTCGTAAGTGTTCATTGTGTCTAATTTCAAAATTTCACATATTAGCAGCATATAGTCCAATAGTATAAAGTGCATTTTAGAATGCTATGAACAAATATAGTTTTGATAGAGAAATTAATACAATTTTATCAAAAAGCCTATACAACGGTTATCGATTGCATAGAATGCATAAATTAATTAATAAAAAAGAGACATTACAACTAATATTTCCCCAAAAAAAACCTGACGGAATACACAATTACAAAACCATCACAGGAGTTCGGTTCTGGCAACTGATGTGAAAACAATGTTTTTAATATAATATATGTACCTAAGTGATTTTTGATTGAAGAAAACCCGATTATAAACAGTTTAGTGGATATCAGTGTTCTTCATCTTGCACGTTAGTCAGTTTCGACTGATACAAGATAAACTTGTGGAAATAACTTGATCATTTGTTCCTTAACCTGCATGATTTTATTCCTTATCGCTACAAAAACCGGTCATATACCGTCGTTAAGTGCGATATGAAAAATATCAATTGGAAGACAGGTCCGCAATCAGGTTCCTAACAGCAGATATGGAAGTTATACCAGGCGAGACTTCTGACTACAGAAGTTCTCAAAACACGAATTCCTACTCTTCGATACTTACCCAACAACAGTTTCCAAAAAAACCAAGCCAATGAAACCATATTGTTGTTTTTGATTGACGTTAAAAAAAAAGTTGAAGTGAATAATGAAAAAAATTGAAAGTGAATAATGCAGGTTCTTGCCTATCTAACCAATAAATTTGGAGGTTACCTTAGCCAGTTCGCAGGGCCTTGTTACCTTATTAATTTAAAGAAAATAATTTACTTAAGCAAAACTAGAAAAAAATAAAAAAAGTACATAATAATTGTAGGGCACCACTAATTTTCTTTCCTAAAAGAAAATTAGAAAAAAAATCAAATTTAATGGTCAGCTAACTTTCATCTGTATAAAAAGAAAAGAACTTAAAGTTTCTGTGTAGTAAATAAAACTAACTGAACCAAGGGTAAATGAAACTCAAAGTCCAAACCACAACTTTAATATTGATATTGTTCTCCAAAAGAACAAACCATATAGCTTAGCAACTAGTTTCGGTGAAATTTACCATCATCAGGCTATAATAAAAAGGTAACAATTATCAGAAGATCAAATTGAATGAAGTTAAATTGAGACAAAATTATATTATGTTGTTGAGATGATTTGAAATCTTAGAATTAAACAAAACTTTCGATAATTTAGAAAACTTTTCTAAATTATCGAAAATTCTAACCTTCTAATGTATTTATTGTTGAGACGATTCAACAATGTTTATAATAGTATTCATGTGTATGAGTACATTATTAATTTTTGTGGCTAAGGCGAAATACATTGATACATTGATTTTGTCATCTATGTAGTCCCTCAATTTTGGAACTACAATTTCTTATTATATCTTTATATTCTTCCCATTTGGCTTTTTCAGATGTAAATTTAAAACATCTATATTCTTCTGTTGCTAAAACTAATATATAAGTTTAGTCAACTTTGTAGTACCTCGAAAAATTTTTGAAACTACAATTCCTTAAATTTCTTCCAAGTCGTCCATTTGTTTTTTCATATGAAAATTTATAAAACAAATGCCTCCTTCCTTTTTAATACTTCATTATAATTAAGTTTCCATGGCCATGGATATCTTTTAGCATAGGTTTTTCCCCCTTTTCTTTTTCTTTTCCGAACCATTTTTAATACCTACATCAATGATGATGTTGGTTAATTGATTAGTTTTACACCAGTAGTAAATGTTTCATAAGGTAACTAAATTGTAATTTAATATAATATAACTTTAGTCAATATTTAATTTTTATGCAAGTTTTGTTTAATATCTAAGATTTCAAATCATCTCAACAACATAATATAATTTTGTCTCAATTTAACTTTATTCAATTTGATATTCTGATAATTGTAACCTTTCTATTATAGCCTAATGATAGTAAATTTTACCGATACTAGTTGCTAAGAAGCTATATGGTTTGTTCTTTTGGAGGACAATATCAATATTAAAGTTGTGGTTTGGACTTTGAGTTTCATTTACCCTTGGTTTGGATTTCAACCATATTTGAGTAATGGATGATCTCTGGAAGTTGAAAACTAACTGAGTAAAAAAAATGTATATAATTACAGTATCTAATGAAATTTACATTATTTAAAAAAAAGGGTTAGTAGCAAATACAACAAAAAATACTTAGCACATATACATATGTTTATGAAGATGAAGCCCAACTTTATACTTTACATATTTAAACTTTGAAAAATCTCTTTGTGAACCTTCGTCATCCAAAGGCCTGATGTACTCCAAGGAACTGTAGCCTTAGGAAATTTCATTCCAGGAAACTGTAGCTTCGGGAAATTGTATCCCAGGAAACTATATGTCTTCAAGGAACTGTAGCCTTAGGAAATTTTTCAAGGGGCTTGTTTGTCACCAAGGAACTTGTATCTCAGGAACTGTTAATTCCCGGAACTGTGTCTCAGGAACTTGCATCTCAGGAACTGTTAATCCCCGGACCTGTGCTATGTCAACAGACGATGAGAGGAAACAACGGAAAATTCAAGATCACCTAATCCCACTGGGAAAACTATAAATCCAAAAAATATTCTGTTTTCTTCAGTTATCTCAAAATCGGATGTGCGTATATTTAACCAGCACAAGTATAGTTGAAAAATTCATGATCGAACAAAAATCAAAATAAATCACGAAATCATAGAAGCTCGAAAATTAGTAACACCGGCAGTCCGGCTTATACTCTCAAACGTGAGCCTCACAATCCCTCTTACTCTGATATTCAACGAACTGAACAAATTGGGCATCGAAGCAATTTCTACAATGTCTTTTTTGAGAATTAGTTCTGATCTTCCCGAATTCAGTCACATCTACAGTTTTAGACGACAAGTATTCATTAACCCACCAATAAACTCAATCCCATAATCAGTATTAGTTACATATGACGACACATCCTACAGAATTTTTCTTGCTTTCGATACCTTAATATGTTACTCTTGCAAGAAATCAGGACACATCGCAGCCAATTGGCTCGTTTACTAAAATTTTTAAATCATTTTCAACTGTCGTAAAACAAATTACTAAGGATAAAAATATTATTCTGAAAATTTCATGTCAATAGAATATGTCGTTCTCCTAATACAACCAATTAAACAAGCATACCGTAGCGGGGCGAAGACTATGACTGTGACGTCACCGCATATGAAAGTTAATGTGAACAAACATTACGCTTCTGACTGTAACGTGCCTTGCGTAGTATTTATTTATTTTGAATTACTTACAAAATTTTTGTGTGAATAAAATAAAATGTGTGGACCTAATTTTGAATAAAACAGACTTATTAAATCTTCCAGAAGTGGACTTGCTAACGATTATGAAGTTTTTTAATAAAAAACACGAGTTTATTAAATTATAATTTTATACTATGTGACACATCGTTTTTTGCTTTTTCCGGCCAGAATGATTGAAAATGTCAATAATTTCATATATACATGCTCTCTCAAATGATATACAGGGTGATTTCAGATGTTTTATTTTATTCCTGTCTGGTGGACAAAGTTACGGCGATAACGCTACAGGTTACTCAGTAAAAAATTGCATTTTTTCAACTGCAGACTGTCCAATTAAAGGAGCTTCTCCAAATGCTATTTATGATGAATGTGTAGTAGAAATTAAATCACCAATGTTGAAAAGAACAAGAAAAACTTATTTTGATAAAGCAGGTAATATTGGTTCCAAATAATGTTTACATCAGATTCAAATGCACATGCACCTCACTGGTAAAAAAGCGATATTTGTTAGAGCTGATCCGGACTTTGAATCAAATCAAATACTTTCTTTTGAAACATATAATATACGCCAGTTTTGTTGATGATCTACTAAAAAAGATAACCTGTTTTTTGGAAAAAAGCAGTCCTATTTAATAAACTTCATTTGTGAAGAACCGACCCATTATTTTATTAAATAATTTTGAACATTAATAACACCACAAGCTATAAGAACAATATTATCTACTTTTTTCAATAAATTTAGATTAATACAAGCGTGTGGTTTTCAATAACCCTCTCAATATGGATTCACAACATATTTTATAAGGTAATTTATAACGATTCTGATTGAAGAAAAATAAAATCCTAATAATACACAAACAAAGTATGACTTATCAGTGAATGCTTTGAGTCTTTTTATGCTTTTCTGCCATTCCATTTTTTTGCATCCTCATTAATAGAAATAAATGTTTTGTTAGATGTTTGAATCGTAGTACTTTTACATTCTGAAACCGCACAATATTTATGGCTTTTTTTAGTCTGGTTCTGGTCCATTGTGTCAAATAGTTTATAGATATTATTTCTAAACGTTCTTATTTCACAAACATAACACTGTTTAGAGTTTGCTGAAACTTATAATAAAAAATAATAAGCATATAAGCAAGCAAAATACTGTTAGGTACTAGCTAAGTAGTCATCTAACCGAAAACCGATCGGCGCGGTATCCGCTATCTGAACGAGAGATTTCATATGCGATGACGTCACGCCTGAAATTCGGAGAGGAGTGCTGTTTAATGTTCATAATTTTTTAGTCTCGCTGACGTATAATTTTTTGCACAAAGCCTCAAAATGATGTGCTCTTCCTAATGGTAAAATAAAAAAAAATATGTAAATGAGCCCATTGTACAACTACAATCTGGCCATCCTCATCAGACAGTCAAATCAACCCTAACCGCTCCCCTACAGGAGAACCTGGAACACCCACTCTCAACGAAAATCCGCAATCCTTTAAAGCGGAAAATGAGAACAGCACACAACGACCCCAAAACACCCAAAACACGATTTATCCAATCACCGAACAACACACGTTGCTTAGCCTCAACAACACAGAAAAACCTCAATCCTCTGAAGAACATCTATCTATGGAAGCAGAAAATGTCTCTCAGAATCTGCCAAAATGTCCATTCGATGAAATAATCACTCCCCCTTTTCAACCTGACGATGAAGAAAATAAGTCGCAAACAGATCCTTTCAGCAAGCCAAAATCTGCCTCCAAAAAAACAAAAAAAGAGAAATATACCTCCCCGACCTCAGATCTTATGGCGATTGCTGAGCAGAACCCCCCATTTGTTCTGAGTTTCAATCAAATATCGGATATCATGGAAAACGTCTACGGATCTCCAGATCCCATTAGTATAATTATTAAGAATTATGAACAAATTTTACTGCTCTAATATCCATGCTAACAAAGATTTACCCTTATCTCAAAGACAGACGTATAAAAACTAAATGTACAGGATTAAAAAAGAAACGAATGCACCTTCAGATGACTATCTCAGACACGGAGGTATCAGAAGCCGAAAAGGTTTGTTCTTGACTATTCAATTACTAACTTCTCCATCCCTTACAATACGTTCACATCAATTTTACAATAGTCTGGACACCATTCCACTTAGGAATCCATGGCAACGAGGAAGCAGACAAATATGCCAAACAAGCAAAATGGCAATACGGAAACAACTAGTTTATCAGAGAGTGCGGATGTGAAAAGTGCAGTTAATGCTGAAGTGAAGAGTGCTTGGGAAAACCGGTGGAAAAGTGCAAAAACTAAGTTAAAAGGGGTGGAAAAGTCAACTAAACCATGGCCTATATTACCCAAAAATCGACGTGATCAAGTGCTTTTACTGAAACTATAAATTACACTGATATCTACAAAAAAGACAAAATCATCCCAGTATTTAGGATGCAGTTTAGAGCTTTTATTAGGAGTCACAAAGTCATAATTCCCAAGTATTCACCTTTCGATAAAATCAATGTAGTTCTTCTGAAATCAATATTGTCAAACTTTGTTGATAAAATATTTATATATACAGATGGATCTAAGACGAAAGATGGAGTAGGATGTGGGTTTTTTATACAGACTTTGAACTTATCATTTGGTCATAAATTACCCGATATAAGTAGCATATATACAGCAGAACTCGTAGCTATACAGAAAAGCCTCAATTGGTTGATCACAAACCATTTATGCAATGCACTAATTCTTTCTGATCTAAATCTGCTATCGACTAAATCTACTTATATCAGAGGTATTGGATATCCTATACTATGTAGTATCAAATTCATGCTTTTCGAGTTAAATGTTACGTTTAATTTGGTTGAGGGCCATAGCAATATAACTGGGAACGAAAGGGACGACCTGATAGCGAGGATGCAGTTATAAATGGTGAAGAATGCGATATTTTTACTTTACCAGATATAAATAGCTCGATAAGTCATAGAATTGCCGATAAATGGAAACAGGAGTGGACAAATATATCTAGATCCTCTAAAAACCAGTACATTCAAATTCATCCTACATTACCCCTTCCTCCCGAATATATTCTCAATTATACAACACCCAAATTCTATTCAACAACTATATTTAGACTTAAAACCAATCACGAAAGATTTGGTGCACACCTTGCAAAACTAGGTATTATTAGATCATCATCCTGTAGCTGCAACGAACATTCATATTGTGATCTGAATCACATCTTTTTTGGTTGCTCTAATAATGTCGCGGGATCCAAATGTTTAATTGAGTTGCTTGTGAAATTGAATTATGACCTTCCAATAAATATTAGCCACATCCTCAACAATGCTAATAGGATAATATACAATCTGTTAATAAATTTCATGAGGGAGTCTAATGTTACTATATGAATGCAACTAAGCAATTTCCAAAATTCTGTGGCAAATGGGGTAAAGCCATCTGCCTCACACACACACACAAGTGCTAGACAACGCCGTGATCAAGTGCCAGACTACGCTTAGGTCACACTTGGCTAACACACAGTCATCTTTTCAGCAACGATCCTAAACCAAAATGTGACTATTGTAATGAGACGCTAACTGTTAAGCACCTTCTCATTCAATGTCCACAATTAATGGCGAAGCGACAACAGGCGCAGTTTCAATCATGTGAATCAGCGGACTTACTAGGGCCCTCATGTAATGTACAAAGCTTGAAGACGTTTCTTAAATCAACAACTGACGCTCTGAGTCTTATATAATTTTTTTTAAACTTTTTGTTTATCTCAATGATGCGAATGACCTCCAAGGTCGATGCGTATTAATAATAAAAAAAACATCACATATGCTGGTGATATATATTATTCCAAAGATCTGATCTTCAGCAAAAAAAACAACATTTTTTTTCAACACAAAAAGCAATTTGAGAAACAAAATATCCCCATTGAAAAAAATGGGATATATAGACTTAAATGTGCAGAATGTTGTCTATATTGATCAAACCGATATAGTCCAATAAATGAAGGCGAAAAATACCGTCAACATGGGCATCTGGTCCAGCAAGGAAATTTTTTTTTAATTTGCAGGTAACAGTGGGTACATTAAACCCCCAAAATGTCAGGTGCCTGAAATTTGTGGGAGGGTCGGAAAATGACTCTAGAGATTCCGAAAATCCGTTTTTCGCCGATACCTCCCGAACTACGATACCTAGAGAATTTTTGTTCAGACAAAAAAATGAAGAGCAGTTCATTACCTACAAAAGTTGTCTTACAATTTCTTTCGTTACACCAATATTTTTTGCAAAAATGGTGGTTGAAAAGTTCGCAGTTTTCTGAAACTTAAAAACTGACGCTTCTAGCCCAAAATCTGGGATGAAGGACCCTGAAAATACACCAATTTCTATGTTTGGGACTCCAGGCATCTATGGTAGATGGCGCCACCTTGCATTTTCGCAACCGCGAAATAATTAAGGCCATGAAAAGAAACATGAAAATGATCGATCTCTTACCCACTCTCGGGGTCAAAAAGTTATCGCTTTATTTAAAATTGAGACCCTGGCCTACTTTTATTGGACAGACCAATCCTAGGAATGATTGTGTGCGAAAAGGATTGAAAGTAGACGCTAAAATTGCGAAAATAACTTTCCCATTCTTCATTACCGAATACATCTTCCTACACAAGCGATGAACTTCCACAAACGATACCTTCTCCAGAAACAAATGGTGGTTGTCTTTCCTGGTATTGCTAACATTTATTAGGGTTTCTAGTCTTCGGGTAACCGTTGTAACGTCTTCAGTCAGAGCTTGATCACAAATAAAACACACGGGCGTACTAGAATCCTCCGGGACTTCCATTTTTCTATAGGAATAAACAATATTTATCAAATCATTAGATGTCATTTCACCCACAACAATATTAATGATGTTAATTGAAAAAATGAAACCTCACCATGTGCTGAAAAAAAAGAAGCTCAAGAATTTTCAATATTTCCCTGTGTTTTTTATCAATAAAAATTTCAAAATTTATTATTTAATAATAACAATAACATTAATAATGACTTGAATTTCACTTTTTACACTGGAATACTACTAATTTATTCTTGAAAAATCACGGAAGAGATAGTGTTTACATGTAAAATTGTCAGTTGTTGACAAACAATGCAGCAGAAAGCATCCACATGTACACGCACTATAGCAGACGACGTCGACCACACTATAGATGGGTGGCGTGGCGGCGTGCGAGAATAAAATTAAGAGACAAATTTCTTTTTAATGCATAAAATAAAGTACTTGATACACATATCAAAGGAAAGTTCAGAATGTGACCTTTCATGGGGAATGATGCTTAACCGGGAAAAATTTTACTGTGAAGAGAAAAAACTGCTCGAAAAAACTCAGAAGAATAGCTGTCTTCCCTCAGAAAACTGGAAATTTCCCCGATTCTCCTGAAAACCCAGGGGTCTGGGCAAAAAAAAATCATACCATCGGCAAGAGGATATCCTAACCTTTCTCCCAATATCAATTATAAGCGGGTTTGACAGTTAATCATCGAAAAATTCCCGATAAACCAGAGCGCTCGGAAATCCACAAAAATCGCCTCTTAGAAAACACAATATTCAAAAAAATACGGGCGAATTATTGGTACCATTGTTTCGGAATAAATATAGTATCCCCCAAAGAACCATTATCCAATAGGATTGGCTGAAATAACTATTAATAAAATATTATGAATAAATCCATAGAAGGAAGCATTAAAAAATATAGCAAAGAGGAATTTTGGCCTGTTTTTCCAATGACCCAGGAGAACACATGCCTTAGTAGCCACAGATCCCTTCTTTCACCCGCACTTCAATTCATTAAAAAATATTGATTTCAACGCGAGTTATTAAGAAATTAGTAATTTGCTTGGGGACGTCATGCCCTCAGAGCGTGCTCTCTATAAGCCAGCCTGGAGCTCCATTTTGGGTCAGCGTTCGGGAAATTTATCTCGAAAACTATCTAATTTTTCGAAAAAATGCTGAGGATCATTTTTGTGGGTAAGGAACTGCTCTTTATTTTTTGTCTGAACAAAAATTCTCCAGTGGTCAAATCTCGGCAAATATCGTGAAAAAACGGATTTTCTGGAATTTCAGAGCCATTTTCCCACCCTTCCTCAATGGTCAGGTACCTGACATTTTGGGAATTTAATGTGCCTACCATAACCTGCAAATTAAAAAAAAATTGCTCCTGCTGGACCAGTTGCCCATGTTGACACCTTCGTTTACTGGACTAATAGGAATTTTGAAATTAGACACAATGATCACTCGGAAATAGTTATTTTCCTAACAAGTGCGGGAAAGACACTTTATGCATGAGCTAGGAACATTATTTTTTCTACGACCGTATATACAAAAAAGTATACCAACCCATTTTACAAAAGTTATTTTATTTCCACACACATTATACAAAACTTTAACCAAAAACTATTAATTATTATCAATATTAATATTAAAAACACAATTTGTTGCATTCTATAAATTACTTAAAATTGCCGGTCTAGTGGAGTTATTTGGTGTTAACTGGTGAGTAGATAACGTCGATGAGGATGGCATCGGTTGGAGGTCACATAAAGATGACGATGAAGGTGACGACAACGGTTTCAAGTCATTTGTAGATGGAAGAATTTTATTTGATATATTTTTCTTATATCAAACCCGGGTGGTTTGATAGTTGTTTTGTGACACTACTTTAAAGAATGTACAGGTTTCTATCAAAATATCTTCATTATTTTATATTTTCAAAACATTTTAAATGCAACAAAAAGCTAGAAAAGATGTAGATTTTATTGGATGGACTATTTCGTAAATATTTATTAATCACCTTCCGCAGTAAAAAACTATCTAATAAGGTCAACATTTGCATAATTTTACTTCCCTGCACTAGTGCGGGAAAGTGACACTTTCAAAACTAAAATGCGTGCGGGAAAGTGGGTTAGAACGCACGATCGTAGAAAAAAAAATATTCGTGGCAGATCAATCAGCCTTGGGAGTTGAACCCACAGTTTCTATATCGCAACGTCGAAGCAATATCACTGCGCTTCTTGCTCGATGTAATATTGAGAAAATAGGATTGTTTTCGTACTATTGCTGGACTATATTTGGTCGTATTTTATAGAGGAATGGAAAATCGTTAAGACAAATTTAAAATACCTAGAAACAATTTTTCTCTCACTTTGTTAATTTGCGAGATACAGGCTAATAAAGGTTTTCTCCAGTTCACACCAACAGTATCAATTTTGTTAAATTCTAATAAGCATGGACAGAGGCTCGAAAACTTTTATTGTACCACAATCTTGAAACTTCCAGTATTTCGAGCTAATGAGGTTTGATTGCAATCCTTCACATAAAACTACTCTTTCATGAACTCGCTACAACACTCCATTTTCAAGATTATCAATTTTTTATTACTTTAACACAATTTTTTATATTGTTAATTTTTTAGCAGTATATTTGTGGTAATTGCAAATGTTTTCCAAATAATTCAAACACCAACGTGTTTTATATGTTTGTCATTCATAGTTCTACAATTTAACAGAGTAATTTGGAATTTGTTAATTCATTTCTATGCAGTCAAATGAAACTGAATACAGAATATTGTGGGAGAAAATCAAATTAACTCATGAATAAATTTATTATTAATACAATTTTGTATGCAGTGGTACATTAACAAACGCTGTTATTTAATAAAAGCCGCTATTTAATTTTCCTAATCCCATACTATTATTTTGGTTTAACAGTATTCAGATGACAATTGAAAAGCTAATGTTAACAATGTTAACAGCCTCCGTCTGTTAAGAAATCACTTGTTCAATCAAAATGACAACCGAGAAATGTCATGTTTGGATTTTTTGGTAGAATTACGAGGTGGTTTGTTCTTTTCTCGGAATTAAAATGTAACCTTTAACGACACATGGCCGATACCCAAATAATTCGGTTGTTAATTTATTACTAATTTT
Organism: Galerucella calmariensis; assembly: GCA_910591675.1. Classification (NCBI taxonomy): domain Eukaryota; kingdom Metazoa; phylum Arthropoda; class Insecta; order Coleoptera; family Chrysomelidae; genus Galerucella; species Galerucella calmariensis. Next base: position 43,835 of record CAJUYG010001470.1, read on the forward strand.
AGGATAAATAAGAATACAGAAAATAATAATTTTTTTTAAATTCTTCTATAACATTCGTGGCTTATGTATAGCACAAACGAAAAGTGAAAAGTTTTGATCCCAAGGAATACCATAATATTGCTCTGTAATGTAGTAGTAGTAGTAGTAATGTACTTGATGGAAAAGTATTAACTAAAAAAAGGTTTTACTTGGAAATTCATATATTATAAACGAGAAAAAAAGCATGGTCTGTGTAGAAATTCACAAAATGTCTACAATAGCTTCAAATGACTGACCTGTCCAATCTCCGATCTTCGATCATTCTCACCATGTGTTATTTAACTATTTAAGGGTAGTTCTCTCTCATCAAGTGCTTTTTTCTCTAAAATCGTCGACTAGACCATATGTAGAAAGTGTAGGCCACAACTCTCAACAAATTTACACCCGATAATGGGTATTTTGTATAGCTACAAGTAGTGAAAAGTAATACCTAATTCATCCTAAATTCAGTGCTACAATTACTGTGAGTACATTATATTTAATATATAAAAATTAAATCATCTTCAAAGTAAAAATTACTGACGAGAAAGTTCTACATCAAGTGCAACTTCAATATCACCATCAGCTCCAATTATTTCAGGGTTGCCGGTTTCATTTGTTCTACCTTTTGTTTGAAGATATTTTATTTGTAACTCCCCACTTATATTTAACTGTGTGAATATTGTATATATATTGTTATGGTATGAACATACCCAAAATAAATCATTTAAAAATAATCATAAGGCAATACGACCAACTCTGTTATTTGGTTACTTAGTTAAATAAATTCATCACAATAAAAGAAATATAATAGAAATAAACTAATAAATAAGTCAAATTAAAACATGCGAACTGATATATCTGGCATAGTTTTGTCGATATAACTAAGGAATTTTCCACAACGAACAGACTGTGTAAAATCCACAGTTGTTGAAGAAAGAAAATACCGGATTTGA
>CAJUYG010001470.1:44818-68644 GCA_910591675.1 Galerucella calmariensis
AAAAAAAAAGGATAAAACACTTATCCAATAATACAGGTGGCTGTTTTGTTTTAATGTCTATGGTTTAATTGCAGTAATATACTTCAGTGCCAACTTTCAACACGAAGGCCAAAGAACAGAGTCGGTCTTCATAAATTTTAATTTGACCTCACAATAAAATATTCCCTGAGAGTATGAAAAAATATACAAATAATAATATAATAAAATAAAATTTAAGAGTCTCATAAAATAGCTGAGATAATCATTAATGGCGCTCAACTAAAATATAAATAAAAATTTAAATAATAATAAATATAAAAAAAACAAAGGTAAGTATTAAATTATAATAAACAAAACTTATACATATCAAATTTAATAAAAAAAAAAACATACTTACCATAACCATAACAATATATTCAATTTCGAATATTGCTAATTATTGTATAGTTTCTCATTGTAGGTATATAATTTGAAAGTTTACTTTGTAGTCCAAGAACCATTTCATGTGAACGCTTATCATCACGTGTGGTTTTAATGTTAGTCTGCCTGCTCTATTCGTTTAATTCATTAAAATAATAAGTATATTTTTACAGACAAGGTTTTTTCATTTTAAATCTTTCACCTCCACAATTTCGTGACATCCGTCACTGGTCCTTCGAAGCTTTTGTTATAAATTTAGTATTTTAATATTTCACACTAGATACTTCTAGTCGCAACCAAATGTAGAGAGGAGATGAATTTTCAATTTGTTATTTTCCTCAAACCAGCGATCGTACCTTACATCCTTCTTCTACAGTCTGTTTGTCAAATAATAAAAATAGCAGTTGTATTGGTTGGAATATGATAGTTCATCAAAATAAAACAACAAACACAAAAAAGGGTTAGACAAGATTGAGATAATAAATATTTTTATGTAAATAAACACAGATCTGTGTGTAACGGGTGGTAATCTGACCATTCACTAGGCAGCAGAAATGCCAATTTAAATTCAAATCGCTCCCTTTTATTTAAAAACAAGGTATACCTAGTCTAATTTAAACTCTCAATTTCTAAAGATTCAATAAAACAATTCAATTTGTTTAAACCCTCATTATATTATTTGAACTGAGTTCAATACATATTCACTGCCTGCATTGTATAAATTAAAAATTTTCCGTTATACCTCCATTCGGTTGAGAAAGCTACTGTGTTAGCGAAACGCGTCACGAATATGTATTGAACTTAGTTCAAATAATATTATGTTGAAGGTTTAAACAAATTAAATTGTTTTATTCCATCAAATTTTTCGATTTCAATGAGGTATGAAATATAGAAATATCCGCTCTTCAGAATCTAACTTATTAAAAGATGATATGTATTATTTGACGACGATTTAGAGATATAATAGAATTTGGCTTCCTAGAAAAGTATACAATGAAAATCATCACTTTGAATTGGATTGATAGTACTTTTTCCAGAGAAAAATACCGTTTTTCTATCTCTTAAAAATGATAGAGGGATAATTTTAGGATCCAAATGATGTGAGTGACATTCACTTCATATATTCACCAATACCCATTCACCCATTGCGATCAACATTTGATGGTTTGTAGAAATAATAGTGTACCTTCCATTGACCAGTTATTGGCGACGTTAAGGTTTGATGCAAGTACCGGCTATCTGTTAACTGTAGCTGATTTTATTTCATTTCTACAGCGTCCCGAATCATTCACCGGATCTCATTATGTACTTGACTCATTACATTTCCAGAGACACCTCTGTAGACGTCTGGTTAGTTTTCTGTTTTTCGACAGTATGTTTGAATTTTTCTACTATACTGCTGAGCAACAACATAATCGTTAGTAAAATTAGGTTCCCGGGTCTTTTTTGATGACATTGGAACTGCTCAAACAACGTTGGCTTATAAATAATACTTATTATTTAAGCTTTTTCATTAATTTTCCAGAGACTTCTCAAACTTTATAACCAAATAGAAACATCAACAATATCAAACTAATCATCGTACGACAACAGTAAACTGAATTACCAAAGTTGCCAGATCAATTTCAAATTTAATATAAGGTAAATACGAATCTCCGACATGGTGTGATGCATACGGCCATAAGAGACAAAGCTCTGCAAGCTGTTTTTTTATATATCTGAGTTCCTCCACCGTATTGACTGGTGTCGAATATATTTTTTGTTTTAATATTCCCAACACATCCATTTTATTACATTCAGGAGATCGTGCTGGTCAGTTGGCAGCTACTCTACGATCCATTTACCCGTGAAGTTTTTATAAAATAATTCCTTACAAATTCTACATATTTCTGTAGAATAAAAGATTTATTGAACCGGTCCTCGATTATTCCAGCACAAACATTTATTTTAAATATTGCTGATGATGTGTAAAGCTTCAGAACACATGTGCTCATTGCTTTTCATTGGTGAATAGTACATTCAAACAAAAATTCGTTTTCCTTCTTATTTGTCGGCATTCACAGAATTATATTCTTGGTTGATGAGCAGTATCAGGAAGATCTTGCACCTTTTACAAGTGAAAAGGATGCAGCTGCATTTATTTCAAAACTTTGAAAGAAGTTGACAGAAAAAAATGTTTATTGGATTAATTTGTCCGATTGAGCCGATTTAACTGTTGAAAAAATAAAAAAAACCTATTTTTATGTTTGTACAAAACATTTTAATAATTCCAATGGCCCAACGACAGAAAAACCGAATCCATTATCAGCAACAGTATCAAAAGTTTTAATGAGGTTATATTTGAACTTATTATAGTATTATAGGATGTTTATTAATATTATAGAGAGAGGATCAAAAATTCACATTTTTCTTCAGTTAAAAAAATTCATCTAGAATAATATTCAGTATTTTTCTTTAACTGACTATAAAGTGTTTCATAACAGCAGCCAAATAAACAAATCTGATAGTGTTGTTATGTATATAAAAAATAGTTTAGTTGAATATACTGAAATAGAAGAATTTGGTAAGTTACGTATTCTAAGTTCGACTATGACCCTGAGAGACTATATTACTATAAAAATATCAGCAATATACAGATGTCAAGATTCTGAAAAACTGGATTTTCTTGTTGATGTGAGGCGTTATTTGGTCAACAACAAAAACTTGATAATCACTGTATACTAGGTGATTTCAATATAGACTTACTTAAAACTGATAATATTATTCAAGATTTTCTAAATAACCTAATAGAATCAGAATACCTTATTTTAATGGTATCACTAGACCGGCTGACAATACAGACCAAGGTTCTTGCATCGATAATATTTTTATAAAAACAAGTAGCTTTAATATTAATTCGTATAAAGACTAATATCTAAACGATCACTATCCGCTGTTTGTACAAATAGAAAATAAAGTAAGTATTCCTATTAATAATCGTTTAAACTCTTTTATTAATTATAAGAAATTAGAAGTAGAAACCTGTTTTTGACTGGGATATTATTGTTAGCATTCCTGATCCCAATATTGCAATTAAAAAACTATTAAACTTAATAAGAACGGCTATAAGTAAATCTACTGTAGATATAAGCTTATGTAAAAGTAAAAACACTGTAAATAACAAATGGATAACAAGGGGTATCATTAAGTCTTGTCAAACTGAAGAACTGTTATATAAATTGTGGAAAAAAAATCCGAAAAGTATCCAACTAAAGCACGAATAAAATCAATATGAAAAAGTCTTAAGCAGAGTAATTAAACAGGCAAGACATAATTATGAAAAAAAAGTTGTAGAGCAAAACTGTGAAAATACTAAACATTTGTGGAATTATATTAAAAGTGAAATTAACAAAAATAATAAGGTAAACAATAACGAAATATAATATTTGATACATGAGGGTAGAAAACTGGATAGAAATGAAGATATAGCTAATCACTTTAATAATTTTTTTTGTAATGTAGGTCCAATTTTAGCCAAAAAAATTATAAAACCCAATAGAACTAAATTAGTAGAAATTCCAATAAACGACAAAACTCTCTATATTCATCCAACCAATAGTGTTGAAATTAAAACAACCATATCCCAGTTGAAGACAAATGTGGGGGAGCGGATGGAATAAATGTTAGAGCTATAAAAATACTTAAGGAATTCATTTCTAAGCCATTAAAACATATTTTTAATAAATGTATTAAGACAGGTATTTGGCCCAATAGTTTAAAATCGGCTGTAATTGTTCCTATTTATAAGGCAGGTGATATCTAAGCACTGTGGTAATAATTACAGACCAATATCACTAATCTCAAGTATTGTCAAAGTCTTAGAGAAAATAATTCACACTAGATTATTTAGTTTTGTATCTAAATGTAAACTTTTGTCTGATAAGCATTTTGGTTTTATTAAAGATAGAGGAACAAAAGAGGCCTTAAACTATGTATTGGATATTGTTTACAAATGTCTAGATCAGAGTAAACCTGTACTTGCAACTTTCTTAGATCTCGCAAAAGCATTCGATACAGTAAATCATGATATACTTTTGGAAAAATTGAATAGTTATGGTGTCAGGGGAATTGCTTTAAAATTATTTGAAAGTTATCTTTTTGATAGACAGCAATCAGTGAAATTGGGTAATTTTTGTAGTAATTCTATGTTAATAACTCATGGGGAACCTCAAGGCACTATTCTCGTTCCATTGTTGTTTATTCTGTATATCAATGATTTCCTGCCAGTTGCCATCTGAAACTATAGTATCACATGCTGACGATACCGTTGTTTTATGCAACGACGATTCATGATATAAGGTAGATGAAAAAATGAATAATTCTCTTAACATTGTCAGCACATGGTTGGCTTTAAAAACACTTATCGCTAAACGTTTTATGGTATATTATTAAACGGGCAATTTATGATAGCCATAATTCACGAGGGGCGCAAGTCACCCAAGTGAATTATGGCCATAAATTGCGAGTAGAATACTATACTTTGTCCACGACACTTAATTTATTTATTAGATAATAAATAAAAGTCAGTAGCGATTTGGCATATTACTAACCTCAAAATGTTGTGGCAGCTACTCCAAATAATTTGACATATATAGAGATGGGCGATACTGTAGAAAGTATCAATACAACGTACCGTTATAAATATATTGTTTTGAAATACTTAATATTAGAAAATATCGTTATGAAAAGTATCAGTACTAAAAATTACAATATTTTATAGATACGATATATGTCAGAAACAAATTTCCTGGACAAAATACACAGATTTAATAGTTTATTTCATATTGTACCTCCATCTCTAGTCGGGAATTATGAACCATAATACACTACAGTGTATTAGGAACCATAATTCACGAGAGTTGATATATGGGTACCATATATCTTTAGTTAGGAGGTAAAATATTGACTTATTATTAGGTGGTCGTGGACAAAAACAGTTTATATTGCTTTTGGGGCGTACTGTGATAGTAACCCCCCACATAGCAATTTGACATCCTAAGCATATGCGTGGAATATTTTCAAAAAGAACATGGATGTGCAAAGCATGTTCTCAAATAATACCAAAACAAGTGCTATAAATAGATTGTGTTGCGCCCTGGTTACATGCTGGTCAGGTTTTCAGAATGTGATGAAAGATGTTCTTATAAGATGCTGAGTATGTACCCAGCACTAAAAAGCTCAAAGTGCCAACAAACATGTGATAGCACATCCTTTTCACATGCTACGCATTTTCCAGCTATAGGCCTTCTGATATACAGTACATCCTAGGTATGTGCTATCGGCGTTTATATTATATACCTATACGAGTGCTATTAATCTATACATGTGCTAGTGTATATGCTAGGCACATGCTAAGGATATCTCGTATTATTCGCAGGACCTACGCATATCTATTAAACTTCCTTCTACGAAAAGAATGTACTTTGCACATGCTCTTCTGAAGTTTCTCTCTTACAATGCATACTCTTTGTAGGTGCTATGTACATGATATAGAAGTTAACTTTTTTTGTCAACCTCTTATATTTCATTTACCATTTACCAATGTAACATTATTAATTAATTACTGCAATGAAAAATCCTTGTTCTGAGGGGACCTCCATGCCATGTTGATCACGGCAACCCCTATGCCAAGTTAGTATAATTCTTTAGCTTTGGTCCGGTATTTGATTTCCGTGGTTACATATGAATCGGTGTAAAGCTACAAATAAAAGTCAGCGCCCTCTTTCGATGCGTATATGTATTATTTCGAATACTTTGTTGAAAAGGAACTCTTCTCAAATGTATTTTCTTAATAACACTATCTATATAGTTGTTCTCACTTAATCAATCATCAAATCAATTTTATACACGCTGTATTTCTCAATTCAATTCAATTACTAATTGAAGAAATGTAGATGCTGTCTATACTCTTCCAAATAATGTGCTATTCACATGCGATAAAGCATATGCTGAAACAGGATGTGATCGCATGTGCGAAAGACGTATTCAGCATGTGCATTGAATGTACCAAATAATGTTCTGTTTTATACTTTGCACATGTTAAAAATATGATTTAAGGTTAATCATCAGATTATTCAGATATATACATGCTAAGTGTATATTATAAATGGAAAGATATATATATATATATATATGATAATGGCTTCAACATCGAACGAAGTTAGCTTAATAAAGAATATATATATTAAGTCATTATCGCATCGACTTTATTTTATGGTATATGCGTAGCATTTGCTTTAAATCTACCAAATAATATTCTATGTTTTATATTTTGCACATGCTAAGGATGGGCTTTGTGGCTAATTCAGATATCGGCAGATGCATATTTAAAATGAAAGGGTACAACACCAATGATGGCTTAGAAAATAGTAAATATTTATTCACATGTATGTAAAACGAATAAAACGTGCTGAAGATCTGTGTGAAATTACCTGACCTGATTGATAATCCCTATCACATGCTTAGGATATCTGTAAAATAAAAGACTTCTGATATTCTTCAAGGTATATACTTGGCATATGCGCTGAATGTAGTGAAAAGAATCTTAGTTAATGGTAAATTATTATTATATGCTAAATATATAATTTAAAAAAAAGCTTTAGGTGTACTTTTATGGTATGTGCGAATCATATGCGAAAGATCTACGGAAAAAAACAAGTTTGAATCTAAAATTCTTAGCACTTAATATGGATGTATGTACAGGGATGTGCTCAAAAGTATGTGGACAGCGTATGCTAATCATGTACCGAAACGAACATCTTTTACAGGACGTTGAAGGCATATACTTGGCATATGAATCTTCTTTAAATGCTATGTGGGCCTAATGTATTGGACATAAAAATCAATAACCATATAATAAAAAGAGTTGACAGCTGCAAGTACCTGGGGGTATATATTGATTTTGTTAAGTGGGACGTACACATTGAATGTATTATTGAAAAGACTGAGTATTTACTATTCATATTCACAAAACTAGCTAAATTATTACATTCTAAATCTTGTTTATGTTTACTGTCAATTTATTATGCTTTTTTTCATAGTATATGTAACTATGGAATAATAGCTTGGAGAGGTGCGGATAATAATGTTAAATGTATAATGTCAAATCTTCAAAGAAGAATATTAAAAATAGTATTTAAAGGAACAAACAATCTCCCCTTACCACAAAACTCACATCAGGCTTCCATATTTGAATATCTTATTTTTCAATACAATGATCTTAAAAAGACACTTTGCAGTCTAAAAGTGTCACTAGAAATAAATCTATATTATTATCTAGAATAAACCTAATCTTACTTAATAAAAGTAGCTGGCTAACAGCTATTAAAACTGCAATAAGTTACCAACAGAACTTAAATCATTGATAGGTATACAGTGAAAATACTATTAAGCAAAAATTGAAAAAGTGGGTTAAATGTAATTACACTAGCTTATAAATGAGCATTAACGGGTTTAAATTAACTCTGTCATATTTTTCATATTCTTTTTTTTAGTTGTATAATAAAATTTTTTTCTCTGATTTTTGGCTCTTCACACAAAATACATTGTCTAAGTGTAGTTTTTAAGTTAGATGTTAAGTATATCCAGGCCTATGTATAGGTTATTTTTCATTCTTTTTTTCAATTTCTTGGGAAATTAAACCACAATATTTTTAAATTCTTTATTTCAACGTTTCGGTAGCGTTCCAGCTACCGTTGTCAAGAAAAAATAAGTAGAAATTAATTTTTATCCCTAACTGACACAACAGGAAAAATTTGACAACTAGGCAATCAAAAATATTTTGAAGTTTAAGACTGCAAAATTTTGTTATCAAATTTTTATTAAGGTCCATTCATAGTAGATCATAGGTATTCAAATTATAAATCATAAGAAAACCTGGATAATCAATTCAATATTAGAACTAGTTTTAAATCGAATAATACATTGAGATCAATACTAACAAAAACGAAACCAAAGAATGAAGAACAATCTTCAAAAAACTGCATATATCAAATATCATGTGAATGCGACAAATTTTATTTAGGTGAAACATCTAGACCATTGAAAGTACGAATAAACGAACACAAAAAATATATCAAAGATAGGGAATTCTTTAAGTCAGCTATTTGCAAACATGCTTGGGAAGAGGGTCATCAAATTCAATGGGATTCATCAAAAATAATATTAAAAGAACCCAATAATAAAAGACGGAAAATCAAAGAAAGTGCTTTAATACAACTAAATGCAGATAAATGTGTAGCTAGTATTTCAGCCGAATGTAGTCAAATTTGGTTACCAATGTTAGAAAGAGAAATTTCCAATAATCAATTACCTGCGTTATCAGGATAGCATCATAAGTTTTTATCCAGGTTTTCTTATGATTTATAATTTGAATAGTTGTTAATCGATACACATTTCAATACACAGAATCACAAATATACATATTTCAAAAACTTAAATATTCATACACAAAAAAACTATCAAGAAACGCGTTTTATTAACAATATTTCGAATATAAGCGAAAACAACACGCTATCCCAATAAAAACCGTTCCTGGAACGTGCACTTCACTGGATTCCATTTCTAGTAGACTATCATATCGTTGGAATGTCATAAAATGAAATATTTCATTTCACATTTTGCCAGAGATATGATCTACTATGAATGGACCTTAATAAAAATTTGATAACAAAATATTTTTGATTGTCTAGTTGTCAAATTTTTTCTGTTGTGTCAGTTAGGGATAAAAATTAATTTCTACTTATTTTTTCTTGACAACGGTAGCTGGAACGCTACCGAAACGTTGAAATAAAGAATTTAAAAATATTGTGGTTTAATTTCCCAAGAAATTAAAAAAAAAATGAATAATATACCACAAGGAACATTCAGAAGATAGGTAATTTTTGTTTATCTCTATAGGTTTTATAATGTATCAACATTGTAAAAATTTTCTGTAATAAATAAAAAAATGAAATATTTTGAAGCAGAATCATTTACCACGCTCTTCATGAAACCACTAACCCTTCAACTGAGATATTTTTATTATTATCTATAACCCTTAACTACTAAACATACGTCTCAGAGACGGCACTACCTGATCCGATTCGTCGAATGACCCCTCCCTTTCAATTCTCGTTTTGTTCTTCTACGTAATTTATCACCCTACTACACTCACTCAATAGCCTGAAGTTGATCGTGGTGCATCATCTGGTTTTTAAGATATTCTTAGCGAAAGATAGATTGCCGTCTCGTAGACGTATACTTAGTGTTAACGTAACAATAAAAGAGTGAAAAGAGATGATAATATTCCTGAAACTAGAGTCGAAACATTGAAAAAAAGAAAAAATTGTTCCCTTTGCTCTTATCGAAAAAAAAAAAGAAGAGCTGCATATGTTTGTTACGAATGCCAGAATCCAATTTGTAAGGAATGTGCAGAAAAAATGTGTCCGGATTGTGCATCAAATTCTTGATTTTCATGTTTTGTCAATTTTTTCAAAAAAAATATTTTTGACTAAATTTTTGTGCTTGATTTTAGTTCGACTCTTTTTGTATCCAAATTAATAATAATTTCATAGATTGTCTAAGAATTTCAATTTGATTTCAGTACTTCAAAAGATCTATGTAAAAAATCAGAATTTTTCATTCTTCTTCGAGAAAATCTGATTTCCACTGAATATTGAATTTTTATTCCATTTCTACGCATGATTTTCACTTCTGCAATGACACAGAGAACAAATAAATAGTTCATAAAGCAAAAACTATGGAAATTTAAAATTATGTGCCTTTTTGAATATAGCCGTCTGTGAGACGTATAGTTAGTAACAACGTTTCATATTTGATGCGTTAGTAGTTAAGGTTAAGTAAACAACGCAGTCCATCGTTTTAAGTTCCGGAAAATATAATCTTGTATTTTTTCAAATTTTACCTGCATCTTTATTGTCAATACATAATTCAACACATATAAACCGCCCACTTGTCATGCCCCTAGCAGATCTTTTTTAAATATTCTCAGGTAAAAGGCTCTTATTTCCAATTTGTAACGTCATGTCGTATTTTTGTATAACTGAAAGGGCCGAAAGAAATCTGTTTCATCCAATGTCTCAAAATCATTGGTATTGGCCGAATTACTCGTTTCATTTCCAGAATCTGATGAAGAATGAAACCTTTCGTTATATGTCGCCTGTTCCATGTCTGTTTTACAAAGCCCATCCCGCATATTTTCCAAATAATAACTAACAATAAAAACTCTGTAAACTTGACTTGCTATCAATCAAGGAGACAACCAATAAATGTCAGGTTAGGTATTTCCTAAACTGTTTAGGCAGACAGAGCAAGCTGTCCAAATATTAGGTATTTCATATCCCTATTAGGTATTACTTACCGCGTGGTAAACGGAAACTGCAGGAATTCCTAAATCAGATTTAACTATTTCCTAACTTCAGGAAAGTCGATAGATATCAGGTTAAAAGAATCCACTGTACTAGTTTATACCTACTTATATCAAACCAAGAGAAAAATTAAAAAGATCGCTTGTCGGTCCTGTTGACGGAAAATGTGCGATCATTTAAATTTTATTTTTGGCCGTCCAGCTAAGATCATATGGACTATACAAACATACATTGACTATCCCGATGATTCTAGCTGGGATATTGGAAAAAACTTATAGCTTAAATTTATATATTGTCACAAAAAATACTAGAAAACAGAATAAAATGAATATTTAAGGGATCTTTCATACAGCAAACGCGATTTTTACAAACAACTTCCTGGTGCCATATATGAGAAAATAGCTAAGCAGTATTCGGCAATAGGTAGACGTTTTAAATATTGAGTAATATCTGTATCTGTATAGATAATGCTACGGAACCCTTCGTGTGCTAGTCCAGCTCATACGGTTTTATTACTAACACTGGCAATCTATTGCAAATACTCATTGAAGCGTAGAAATATACGTTCAAAAAAAACGATACTATAACATTGATAATTATAATAAATAATTTTCAATTAGTGTTTGCGATTGCGAATTTTTACAAAAGATATTCTGATTTTGGAATGAACTTATTTTTAGAAATGATCAACAAGATTTCACTACATTTGGTTTATTTTCTATATTTATGAATATTATTGAAAACATAGATAAAGCTTAATTTTTTTTATACCAAAATATTTAGATTTGAGATATTTCCTGAATACTTGATACCAATTAAGTACGAATTAGCGATAATTAGTATAAATTATTTGGAGCAAACTTTAATTTTAGTTAATACCATAGAATACCATTTGGTCATTTACTTTTTAAAGTTCAATGTTACGCTAGATAGCCTATCTGACATTGTCATATTAGGCCAACGACTTGAAGAAACTCGATAAATGAGTTTTGTAACCCTGAAAGCATTAAGCAATATAGCAAATAATTGTTCAAAACAAATATTTTATAAATAAGTATTTTTTTCCTTTGTTATTTAACGTCGGTCTATTTCTGCGACTGAGCATGGAGCACGCGCCTGGAGCACACTACCCCTAACTGGAAATTTTGTCCAGCTCACAGCTCACCCCAACCAGTGGTAGAGATCTTCATCAAGCCCAACATCCATAAACTCTGGACCTCGTTCTTACGTCTCCTCCGAAAGAAGATATATTTACATCATACCTTGTGCTCAGTGTTATAATTGTTGCTTTCGTTTATTTGGGCTTCAAGCACTTGTGCCTCAGTCGTCACGACTTTTAAGCAAAACGAACACGATTTTTTAGGATCCTCAAAACCACTTGTCATGTGCCAATGTCAAAGAATTGAGTGACTCTGGAACACTGTTATTGAATAACTGGAAAAAATCTAGTTTAGTGGTACAACGCGGATTTTGATGAAATATTTTTTTTCAAGTAGATTCGAGGTCGCTGAACACAAAAATGAGAAAAGAAATGTGCGCTCTCTTACCAAAAACGAGTTATGAATTGTTGAAGATGTGTTGAGATGAGCACTGCACTGGTTTTATTGACACATTATAACTTTTATAATGATGTGTTATAACTGCTACACAATGTAAGTTATACACTATGGGTGAAATTCATAGTCGACACTTGAAGGTCACTCATACTTCACTCATCCTTATTGTATGCAGAGACTATTGACAGGCGAAAAGTGAGGTTGAGTTTGAGTTTAACTTGAGTGAAATATGAGTACAGATTCCAGCTCCCTTAAGTAAAGATTTCTAACCTATAAACCACGTTTTTACCTTACACTGTCATTTTACGATATTGACATTTTGTTTGGTTGTTATTTGTCAGTTAAAGTTTCAAATTTTTCAAGGAAATGATGGATGATTTTATTGATTTTGTAAACTATATAGATGATGATAATGCTTACGTTTATCGTTTACCTAGGTTAGTAATCACATTGGTGTAGTAAAAAGCAAAATTATTGAATTAATTTATCTTTTAGACGATATATTCGAGATGCAGAGGATCCATTGAATGGATACACTAATGTTGAATTATTGCAACGATTTAGATTTTCTTATGTTCTTATGTTCTTATGTTCTTATAAACATAATATTACCTCTTACCACACAGAGGCAACATGAAGAAAACCGTAGGGGTTTGCCATTATCACCGATAATGAAATTGTGTATTGCTTTACGGTTTTATGCAACAGGATCGTATCAAAGAGTTTTGGGTGATTTAATGCATATTAGCCAAGCTTCAGCCTGTCGTATTGTGGCCGAAGTTTCACAAAGTATTTGTGAGAATATTGCTGATTTCATAAAGTTTCCAAACAATATAGAAGAAATTAAATTGAAGTTTTACGAAATGGCTCATTTTCCTGGGGTGATAGGATGCATTGATGGAACTCACATTGAGATAAAAAATCCTGGTGGTGTTAATGGGGAAATATACAGAAATAGGAAGGGATGGTTCTCGTTTAATATTCAAGTTGTCTGTGGTCCTAATGGTGAATTTTTTGACGTTGTGATTAGATGGCCGGGATCAGTACATGATGCCAGAATATTTAATAATAGCTCCTTGAAATTGAGATTAGAGCAAGGCCAGCTACGGGGAATTATACTGGGAGATAATATCCACAGTCACAATTTTTCTTTTTACACCATATCAAAATGCAGATTCTCCCGAAAAAGTAAGGTACAATACGGCACAAATCCGGACAAGAAATTGTATCGAGAGATCGTTTGGGCAGTGGAAACAAAGGTTCCGTTGCTTACAAAATATTTTATTGCATAAGACCACAACGTCACTTCGCATTATATGTGCCACATGTATTTTACAGAATATAGCCGTTAATAATAGAGAACCATTGATGGATAACAGACCTATTCGCCAAAGGGAAGTGCCAAACCCTCAACCTCAATTTCTTCGTCGAGGAATCGCCATTAGGGTTGATTTTGTTGGACGATATTTTACCTAGTTTTTCATCAATGTGGGATAGCATGTGTTTAACGTTTGATAATATTGAAGAGAAAATATCAAATCAGTATAAGTTTTATTTATCCAGTAATATAATATTTTTTCTACAAACATGTTTATTCTTTCAATAATTCATCTGATTTTATCATTTTCTTTTTTCTTGCCTCAATTGCTCTTCAGCAATTTGCAGACGTATTTTTGCTTCTCTCAATCTGATTTGATGCAGTTCAGCATCTTGCTGCATCAGTGCCTCTTGCCTTCTAACACGTACATCCATTTCAGACTTAATAGCATAATCTTTTGCATCTATAAAATATGAACTGATTACTCATATAAATTATCAATTGTTAAATTCCTCTCCTACCTTCCCTACTTTTTTTTGTCACAGATATGCTTCTGGATGAGGATGGTGTTACATGAACTTGTGTACTTGTACCTTCTAAAGGATCTGAAAAAAATATTTCTTATTTATATTCTGAATATGAAAATACGAGTTAGAATTAAGACTTGACTATAAAATGAATTAATAAATTCAATGAATATCAATTTACCCTCTACAACTTGCATGATGACAGTTTCTTCATTAACTTTTTCAAAAAATGTATCATTGTCTATTGTATCCCTAATTTCCACATCAACATTCAAATTTAGCAAGTCATCTATTTCAGATGGTGGAGCTGCCACATATGGACCACCACCTGTCGCCATTCTTTGTCTTTTTTCAGCAGCCAGCTCCCCTTTTCTACGCCCTTTTATGTTCTCCCAACATTTTTTCAATTGTTCAGGTGATCTCTATAAAAAAATGTACATTATATTACTTGTAATATTATGTGGTATTTAAAAGAAATTATAAAATGGAATTCAGCTCTATCCCACATAGCATTAATTTATTAATACATAATCTCTACTACTTACGAAACAATGCTCTCCGCTTGAATTAAACTCTTGTGCCAGTGACACCCATGCCTTTTTTTGCCAGCTACGCTAACACAATCAGTTTTTTTATTCTCTATAAAAGAATATTTTCGAACCAGCTCACTTAGGGCCAGTTTTTCGCTGGACGAAAAGAATTTTCTTCTATTTTCCATTTTCTTAACAAATAATGAACTTTAATGAAATAATATCTAAGTACTATAAAAATTGAAAATAAGACTCTAAAATTATCTATAAAATAACTAGCTTGAAAAATAAACTTATGCAGCAAATAAGAAATATAATATGAACAGTAAAGAGCTAAACTGAGAATAAAATACTTGCAGAGGGCTAATACACGAACTGAACACAACACAAATTCGAATATGAATGCAACGACATCCAATGTCAGATGAACGCTTAAGGACGTTCATAAATCATAATTGTCAACCAAACGCAACCAAAAGTTCCTAATAATAACATTGATGTCAAACTTTCTTCACTCAAATTGAAGTATTACTTGAGTAATGACTGTGGATATGAAAAGTCACCTCGAGCTAAACTCAAACTAAGTTGAGTTTGAGTATGAGTGACACTCAAGTGTCGACTATGAATTTCACCCATTTGCTTTTTACGTTATTAATCGCACATTGAAAAAACACTATGATATTGATATATATCTGTTGTAAATTCTTTTTTAATTCCACAATTATATATTTTGAATTTTGACGTTTCCCTCTAATATTATGACTGACACTACTGACAGTGACACATAAGCTTCGTCTGTTTCCTTTTAGCCGTAAAACTTGTACCCACTAACATATTCAGCCATGATTAGTTACTTGAAAAAAAATTGCTGAGTATTTTCGATGTGCATTCATGTGGAATAAAAATTATTAGACACTTTTTCGAGAAGAGAAGGAAATAAACATGTATATGTTCATAGATAGATATGAATATCAAATGATTTTTATTTCATATTATTATATTTTCCAAAAAGGGGAAGAGAAGTCAGTACACGAGAGCTTATTTACCCGACTCGTCACCAACGTTGTCAAATTTAGTAGTAACATAATATAATATTGAAGTAAATATGTGAATATCAAAAAATAAGAAATAGAAAACTAAAACAAAACAAGAAAACCCAGGCCCAAACCCGGTTGATCAAAGTGTAACTATGTATAAAAATACCAGAAAATAAGAAATGAAAAACTAAAAATAGAACAAAAAAACCCAGGCCCAAACCCGGTTGATCAAAGTGTAACTATGTATAAAAATATCAGAAAATAAGAAATAAAAAACTGAAAAAAAAACAAAAAACCCAGGCCCAAACCCGGTTGATCAAAGTGTAACTATGTATAAAAATATCAGAAAATAAGAAATAAAAACTGAGAAAAAAAAACAAAAAAAACCAGGCCCAATCCCGGTTGATCAAAGTGTAACTATGTATACAAATATCAGAAAATAAGAAATGAAAAACTAAAAAAAAAACAAGAAAACCCAGGCCCAAACCGGCGCGCATTCATGTGGAATACAAATCTTTAGATACATTTTCGAGAAGGGGAAGGGAATAAATATGTATGTCCCTTCCCCTTTCTTCATCTCTCCACCTCAAATTGACTGACTTGATGGTAATCAAATAATTACAGATTTCAGCAACTTTTTTTCAAGTAACAAATGAGGGCTGAATATGCTAGTGGGTACAAGTTTTACAACTAAAAGGAAACAGACGAAACTCATGTGTCAGTCATTATATTAGACGGAAACGTCAAAATTCAAAATATATAATTATTGTGGAATTAAAAAAGAATTTTCAATATCATAGTGTTTTTTTTAATGTGCGTGTGAGATTAATATCGTAAAAAGCAAATATAGTGTATCACTAACATTGTGTAGCAGTTATAAAAGATCATTGTAAAAGTTATAATCAGGTCTATTCTGTAAGTAAAGTGGTTATCGCAGTTGTTAACCATAGCAACTCTGCTAACAACTTTCGATAATGACTTTAGTAACCACTTTCGAAATTTTGGTATTCTCTAATACACGGTTGGCAACTGTTGTTATGATAACAACCTTCAAGACTCAAACGTGAAAATGGACGTGACAGCGCCGCAAAATAGTTCTAATGTGCGCAAAATAGGTCTAGTCGTTTCTTTGCTTTGACAGAGTAAATAATTATAAACTTCAAATATCTTTGTGATTGTTTATTTTTTCGGTTAAGCTAAATTTAAATATATAGTTCACGATCAAAATCCTTTTGAAAAACGAATTAAAATAATTTAAGGACAAAATAAATGAGATTTGTAGCTTCATTGAAAAGGTATGATGGATTCTGAAGACAAGTACAGAAAGATTTATAAAGAATGACCAGAAATTATAATTCTCTATAATAGAGAAAATTACCTAAAATGGTCAACTAAAGTTCTTCTTGTTCTACTACCTAAAGCTAAAATGTTCACATTTTCTTGTCTCTGAATTGGGTCTGGAATGTTTATATTCTCTTCATCATCCGGGCCAGTGGCCCTAAATCATCCATGTGTATTAGCTTTGATACATATATTGTGCAAAGCAGCACATGCATATAGAATATAGAATAAATAAATAAAAACATTCCAATAAGTGTCTGACGCAAGTAGTTTTCGTTAACAACTCCTCTGGAGCAGTTGCCAGTGAACCACTTCTCATAGCCACTTGTCATTATGCATGGCAACTCTTATAGCGACTTCACGTCAATAGTGAATACCAATTTCGCGTTTAGCAACTGACCTTGAACATAACGACAATTTACAGTTGCCATCCATAACAACTTTGCTTAGTGAAATAATAAAATAATAAAACCAGTGCAGTGCTCATCTCAACACATCTTCAAAAATTCATAACTCGTTTTTGGTAAGAGAGCGCACATTTTTTTTCCATTTTCGTGTTCAGCGACCTCGAATTAACTTTTAAAAAAATATTTCATCAAAATCCGCGTTGTACCACTAAACTAGACTTTTACCAATTTTGCATATTTAGATATTTTTAGTAAGGTTTAAATTGTAATCTGCACAATCTTAATATTTAAATAAACGTCAAACCGGTCAAACGTCAAATATTTAATGTCCGTGACTAGGGGTAGGGGATCTCTGAAGCAGCGAGGGTGCTACCTGGACGCTTATTCTCATCGATAGAACATAGTTGAGAGAAGTGAGTATTCTATCACACGAGTGGGAACGTTCCTTGCTCTCTTGAAATTTCGAACCGCATTCTGGGCCATGCGAAATTTTGTTGCTGTATGTTATCAATGAATTGAAATGTATGTGGTAGACCATTTGCTCAAATAATCCTTTAAGAGTAACAAGAAAACGTCATATCTTGATAGATGTCATTTTATATTTTAATAATAATTTTAATAAAGCTTCCAAATTTGGCTGGATGTCCTATAGGATAGGAGGCCATTGTAACTCAGAAGAAGAAGAAAGCTTCCAAATCATAGATATAATATAAAATAAAAATGGACCGGAAACCTTCAATCAGTTCTGCGCAAAAAGATGTATTAGTGCAGTTTATGAAGGAACATGAAGATTTGCAAACGGGCCGGTTTACTTCTGATTCATGACATATCAATGTAAAATACGTTATGCGCATGCGATTCGCATGAAAATATTAGATTCGTGTGCTTCAAAGCAGGTGAACAAAATTGCTCTTTTTCTACCAAAATTTCATAGGAAGGGAATCGCCGAGAATACGGCGTATAAAATTTCAATGGAACAATGGCGGATTTTCTCGTAGGAACACTCACATCTCTTGGTTGAGAATAAGCGCCCTGATAGGGAGTCCCGTCAGTACTAAAATTTCTAATTTAGTGGTAACTGTAACGCCGTTAGTGGTGGTGTGGTGGTGGTTGCAAATTCTTCCACATATATCAGCGCTGACATCCTAACGTGTTATCTATGATCCTAACCTGACAGCTGCCTGACATGTATTGTGAGTTTGTCCAGTTTTCGTTTTTAAAAACTATTTAGCTCATTTGTGTGTGTGTGTGTGTGTTGAGTATTCGTAGTTGGTTTTTATCGTAAATATTGGGACTTTTACTTCAAAAGACAATGTCGAAAATATGTTTTGTGAAAGACTGTAATGTGAGTTGCACCCGGTAAGCTCTATCTTTATAAAAAACATGTTTTATCAAATGAAAAGTGACAGAAATAAGTAGTTATTCTTCCATACAGCTTTGAACTTCATTGTTGTTGAATTCCTAACATTTATTTTCCTTCATGTTTGTCATTTAAATATGTAAAAAAACGTTTCATTTATTATCTTCTGTATGTTCCTTGTGGTATATTATTCATTCTTTTTTTAATTTCTTGGGAAATTAAACCACAATATTTTTAAATTCTTCATTTATTGTATACTTTTTTGCGCGATCCATCTTTTTTGTTTATTTACAGCATCGGTTGTCAGGTCAGTACGTTGTGTTTACTGGTTTCTAATTAAGTCTAATACGTCGGTAAGTGATTTACCTACCGTTCAGACGTCGGTAAGTAAACTACGTCCTAGCCCTACCTACATTTAAGTGGTCCTAAATAATATATTACTTCATTCATTACACAAAAGAAACAAAAAAAAAGAAGATATTTTTTAATGAACAGAACAAAAAAAAATAATAAAAAAATAATAATATATAAAATAATATAATAATAAAATAAGAAAGTAATAAATAGCATGAAAACAATTTCACCAAAATGCAAATTATATTTTAAACTGATCGAGAAGTATAAATATCACTTTTGACATTTCGTTCATTTCGAAGAAATTTATATTATTTTATTCGAAATTCGAATATTTCAATATGATCGCGCAAAAAACTCGCGCATTTCGAACGTTGAGGGTAATACCGGTCTCCAGCAAAATTGGAGGCTTCGCTACGCTCAGCCTCCAAACATTGCTGTCGACCGGTAAACAACCCTTACCGTTCTTGATACTTAATATACTATCACAACGATCTGATTTGTATTAAAGATACTGACGGGACTCTCAAGGTGGCGCCACTCGTACAAATGGAGGGCGCCACGGGTCAGTTTCCCATCTATAGGTGTAACTATGGCTTGAGCCCATACTTTTCGGTATGTGCTCAAGGAACAAGGGGAAGGTAAGACAAGGCGTCACGCCCGGTAATAAACGAACGAAATTCAGTCACTACGAGCTGCTACCAGCAGCCAAAAGTGAATGATCGAAAACATCTAACGCCTGTGAGCTGTGATATGTTACTCACCCTAGAAGAAACAAAAGTGAATCCAAATCAGCCAACGTAAATCGCTCTCTTCTGATTTGCTGGAATTATATTTTACGCCGACATATGTCTTTATTTTGTTCTCATGTGAAATCGGTTTACTGAAAGTTCACAGCTTACTCAAGAATAGCAAATATGATTCACGTGTGAATTTTACAGGGTGAATCGTTTTACTAACGAATTAATTCACGCATTTTCAAGAATTGCCACCCAGTACTCGTGACGCTATCTAGATTTTACCAGCTCTATAAACGTTGTATTTTGGCAGATAACCAAGAGGTTTTTGTCACGTGCATGGAAAGTGAGTGCCACTAATTTATGCAATAGTTAATCTGCAAACATTGTGAAGAATATAAGTGAGTGAATGTAGAAATATTTTTTTTTGACATAATTAATACCTGTACTCTCTATTGGTTACGAGATTTTATAATTATTTCTGTGTTTTTTGGTAAAAAAACGACTTTTGGGTGGAAGCCATATGGGGCTTTATATACACTTTGGGAAATAATACCATTTATTTGATTAGCCATATTTGGATTCCTATGCAATACGGGTATATTTCATGTACGTATTTTTTTACAGGTATGTCGAAACAATTTTACAATAGTTCTCGATTTGCCAATAACATCCCAGGAGATGGGGGCTCCAGTGAAGATGACATAATGTCAGACTCTGACAGTGAATATTTACCGCCTGAACATGTTTCAAATAATAGAAATTTTGAGGAAATATCTAAAACTGAATCTGAAACAGATGACGAATTTACCTCAACATCATCACACAAAGAAAACAATAAACCCAAACCAGTGAAGAAAACATATTTGAAAGGAAACCGTCCATCAAAACAACCTATTCCTAAAAAAACTATAAAACCTAAGAGACCTACATCGATTTGGACAGAGAAAAAGCTGAAAGAGTATACTGTGATACTAAGTTGCCAGAATGTTTTGATACACTGGAAACTCCTGCAGACTTTTTTTCGTTTTTATTTCCCGAGGACCTACTTGACATGACAGTTCAGAAATCAAATCTAAAGTCTGTGCAAGACAATGTAAACAAGCCAATGATTCGATTTCAAACAATGTGTAGCCGAGCACCTTTGTAAAGTGGGCAAAACTGTACAGAAAAAAAGGGGACGACCATCCACTTTGGGAACCCACTTGGGAAGTTCAAATCGTGCTGGCATACCTACAAGTGGATGTATTGGTACACCTGCAAACTGTTTATACATCTACAGCAAAAAAATTTAAAAAAAGTTCACGAAGGAGACAAGATTTTCCACTAAATGCAGTGCGGGTAGATACTGTGGGATATTTTCCTACATGGAACGACTCAAGAATGTTGTGTCAAAACAATTGCAAATTTAGATCATTCGTTTCATGGAACACGTATCTTTGCCTTAACAAAGACAGACATTGTTTTCTAAACTTTCACTTATAATTTTGTTATTGTATGAAAAGCCATATATGGCTGAAGCTTAAAACGTCATCTATTGCTTTTATGCATACGAAGCCATATATGGCTTTAGAATTTTTTTTTTCAATATTAACAAAAAATGTGTTTTTTTCACATTATTCCCTGAACTAGAGGTAATAAAGACGTTTCCACCTATTTAGATATTTTTTTTCAGCCTATAAAATAAATCATGCAGTAGAGGGTTTTAACTGAAGTTGGAATTATCAACTTACCTTTGATTCTACACGAAGTGCTGATGTCCTAGTAGGCTCTTCCATAAATGGTCTTACTAAATTTATTAAATCAGTGGTTAAATCTTTCGTCAACCGAAAATGTCTTTAAACATTTTCTCATGCATATTAAATGCATTTTGAAATACGTAACTTCTGCGTCCAAACCCTTCTTCAGGATACAGCTCTTGCGATATTTTCTGTTGAATAGCGACAGCCTCTTCTTCGTAGTCCTCCATGTTTAAGAAAAATTGACCTTTTCTACGCTTAACGTAACCACAACAAATTAAAATCTCGCACATATGACAATTTGTCACTTGCTCAAACCCTAGTGAAATTTTGTCGCATAAAAAATTGTCGATTTCGACATTCAAGAATTCCAGTTTTGCGTTTGGTACGACATTCACCGATCGAGATTCCAGAATACGGGCCCAGGTGCGGTTTTTGTCTGTCTTGTCTTATCTGTCTGTCTTTGTCTTTTTTTGGAATTATTGTTAATGGAAGGCGAGTTTGGTGTTACACCTAAATAAAATTTGTACTATTCTACAGATACAACTGGCGTGCGTTATTTCTTATTTGTACTCACACACTATACAATTCAAATAATGATGTCCATGAAACACTTGCAATCATGACAACGTCCTGACGATATTTATTTAGTTAGAAAACAAACAAGCACAGCATAATAACAAATTTTAGGTTCGATATACAACAGGACCACTATGATTTCATCAATATTTTAAGATAATGAACTAGAAAGAGAGAGTTTAAATGTTATAACATGGATAATACTATTGATACTGCTTATAATAAAGGTTATTTCAGATTGGACAGTTTCTCGTGCAATATTTAGTAAAATATTTAGAATAGATTTCTTGTGTGAAATATTTGCAAACTATTTCAAGCTATTTTAGACTATTCCAATTTATCGAACAATATTTAGTTAAAGATTATGCGCAATAATTTGATTTGATGATAAAATAAATATAACCTTTTCAAATATTTCGTCAGTTATGAAACCGGAAAATTTGAAATATTTATTAATTTGCACGTCTGCTCATGTCACTAAGCAAATATTAATTTTAAAACAGAGGAGAAGGAGTGTTTTACATTGTATAAACAGGCATGTTTTGAGATTTCCTCAATTAACATTACAATCTCTCGTTTATTCCAATACATATTTTTCAACCGCTTCAATACATAATCTCAAACTATCAAGATTAATGACATTTTCATAGAACATTTTCATCGTAAAACAGAAACACCAACAACAAATCAAATTGTTAAGAAAATAGAACCAGTATAACTGATATACCAGTTTGATTAAGAAAATCCAGTACCTTCCCAGCCACGTGAGACCGAGCGAGCATTGTCCTGTATAAACAATAAATTGGATCCCCAAAAAGGATTGGAAGGCATTATATGTTCTATTACAATATTTTGAAGATGGTGATTAACACTTATGGATCTAGTACGGACAGGAGCTATTACTGTGAGAGTTTCAAAGCATAACCACTGCAGAACATAACAGTGCTCCCCCAATTTAATTTTTGCAGATATATTGCAAGCAGCAAACCTCTCCCCTGGTCTTCGCCACTCATTCATGATCATCCAGATAATACTATCAGCCACAGTAAACTGGCAACTCTGTACTACCTAGTGATAAATAGTGCAGTGGCTGATCTCCTACTGTTTAATCTAGCTACATTCAACTCTCATTACACTGTTTCATTGTGACATTGTGGGCATCATCGAGTTCGTTTCTTATCGCACTCATCTATCTCAAATCGTGTTGTCTAATAAAACCTTAATCTCGGTTGCTAGTGCAATAGGACTAATTTCCTACTTCGCTCAATCTTCTTACCCACAAGTTAACGTGGAACGATGTTTGTCTCACAAATTAGCAGCACAGGCGAATCCCAGACTTATCAAATATTGTAGTGAATTGATGGGTTTGGATTAAATTTAAAATTTAGTTTTTCCTATCTTCTGTAAGTTCCTTGTGGCATTACTTATTCTTTTTTCTCTTATTTTTTTGGGAATCAAACCACAATAATGTTTTTTATTTCGACGTTTCGGTAGCGTTCCAGCTACCGTTGTCAAGATTAACTAGTAATAAAATTA
>CAJUYG010001471.1:0-27230 GCA_910591675.1 Galerucella calmariensis
ATGGTGAATATATACGATGAGTTAGATATTTTCTTTTCTACTTATCAGAGCACTCGTGACTCTATGATCGAGAACATATTTCAAGTGTTTAGCTATTGGTTGATAGATGGCGGGCGCTATCGCAAACACGCTACCATTTTTAGTCCGTATGTTTGGTTGAATAAAAAAAATAGAAATATTTTCAGATTCCATTAACTACTTTTAATAATCTCGGAGACGTAAAAAAACCCTTGGGGAGCCAACTTGAACCAAACATTGTCCAAACTGTAAAGAAGTAAAGAAGTTTATGAATAAAAGACGCTCTTTTATGTGAAGTTTAAGAAAGTTGATATGAGAAATGAGAATTTTTAAGTTTCATGCGAGAATATGTTTACTGTATCCTCGTAAATGTGATATAATAGTGAAACAGCATTAAAATAATGATTCGATTACTTAAAATTTATTATCTCAACTAAAATGCAATAAAATTTATTGATTCAATTTCCTGAAAAGTAGTACAAGCAATATTTACATGAACAAGTTAAGAGATTTGCAGTAGTGTATAGGTACCTACGATTTATATAATTTCTTCGAATAAACTGTAGTAAAAATGAAATTGAAAACGAAATTATTTCAATGATCTGAATTCACACCGAGTTTTAGTTTCAAGGTAGTTATTCTTACATAATATTAATCCATTTATTTGATAAGAAAGAATTGTATAACCACCTGCTCTTACTTCCTACTAGGGAATGAAATATATTTCAAACTTGAGAAAAAAAGTTTTACGTGCCTGATTCGGGATTTAAGCCAATTATCTTCAAAAACTAGATCGTTCTAACGTTAGCTTAACGATCCTCAATTTCCTTATTTTTGTTTAACTGCATTTTTGCCAGCTTTGGTCATTTTAATTGTGGGAAGTGGATTTTATTTTATGAGTTCACTTGTATGCAGTGAGTTTTGTTTGGAAATAAGTATACCTTATACTGTCTAGTAGTTAACGTGTTTATACGGTATGTCTGATATGTGAATGTGGTCACTTATTAAATAAAATTGTATAAATGTTAGTTTTTTTTACGTCCAGTGTCCAGAACTTTACATCTCTCTCTCGGTAGCAATCTTCACACCCTTTATCTAATTAACCACTAAACTTCAAAAGAAATGTTTATAGGAACTCTTCGTATTGAAATAGAATACCTAATCGCTCACAATAATAATTCAGATTACTTTGGAAAACGAAATCTCCAAAGAAACTACGTCTAATATAATTTTTGGAAAGCACTTCTGCGTCAATTTATCAAGGATTTTGGAAATAACAATCCTTCTCTTCTGAAGGTGTGTTAGAGATACAACATTTTTACAAACTAGTTCAACGACTTAAACACCTCTTGTGCATGCCAAATTTAGATATTCAACCAGCAAGATATCGAATTCATATAATAGACATTCCAATAATAGAGTTCTACAAGTAGGTAAAGTCAAAAGCGCTCTTATCATGCGGGTTCAAAGGTTACTAACCATATGTATCGAATCAGAAGACACAGAGGTTACCAAAATGTGAGATTACAAATATTCCCGGAGAAAATGATGGTGGTTGATGTTTCCTGCACACTGGTTGACGAATTTCCACTTTTTCATTAATTCTCGAAATAATCTATCAGATTAAGTACCATTTTTTTTGCTTTGGGATGCAAAATACCGGAAAATTGCTTCTTATTATACAGGGTGTACCAATCTTACGACAAACTTCGGTATATGGGTTATTTTAAGAGATATCAAAGAATGTTATTGACAAAAATAGTAGATGTGCTGAAGGTACATATTTTGAAATTATATCGAACTATACAGAGTGCTGCATAACTTCGTTACAAACCAAACATGATTTTTCAAATGGGAACCCCTGTATATTATACCGAATTCGGATTGGTTACATTTTTTTGAAGCTTTTGATATAAGGTTTTGCCACGTTATACAGAGTCCTTCAAAAGATATGGACACGTTTATGTGAAAATCGTAGGTAAATCAACGCTCTATAGCTTGTTGTACGTTAGAGAAAAAAAAATGTATTTTGCCAAACAGAGTTTTGTAATATGATGCAATATCTCCGTATCCTATTAAATTTCAATTATATTCTTTCTTGTATACAGCGTGAACGGAAACTCGAACCTGTCATTTTCTTTCTTATTTCAAACCCTGTTTTTTATAGCGGAAATAGAATCTTCGATTATGTAACTTTAATTTTTGTTCAGCATTCCCTATACCCAAAGTTTATAAAAACAGAGTTATCTGGTAATATTTATTGTAAAATATAACTACTGACCCATTATGTGAAAGCATTAAACGTTGTATGTAACAAAAAATCCTAATTAATAATAAATTTTAATGAACAATTTATTCTAAACAAAACTAGCCACCAAAAGTATAATCCCAACCGTAATATTAAACTGAAGGTTCAAAATGTTCACTGTTATGTTAACATCAATGCAATGCTGCAGAATAGTTCAAATGATTGACTAACATTTCTTAGCAGATCGAAATGCCGCACTAATTATCTCTTTCATGTCATCTCTAATGGCCGGGGATTTTATAAACTTATTCCTCACAAGACCCGAAAAAAATAAATATACTTTTGTTAAATCGGGTGACCGAGCTGGCCAATCAGTTGGGCCCCCTCTTACAGCATTGCATTGATCTTAACGGTGAACACTTTGAACCTTCAGCTTAATATTACGGTTAGAATTATACTTTTGGTAGCTAGTTTTGTTTAGAATGAATTATTCATTAAAAATTATCATTAATTAGGAATTTTTGTTACATACAACGTTTATTGCTTTCACATAATAGGTCAATAATAATAGTTTACAATAAATATTACCAGATAACTCTGTTTTTATAAACTTTGGGTATAGGGAATGATTGACAAAAATTAAAGTTACATAATCGAAGATTCTATTTCTGCTATAAAATACAGGGTGTTCCATTTGAAAGAAGAAAGAAAATGACAGGTTCGAGTTTCCGTTCACCCTGTATATAAGAAAGAATGTAATTGAAATTGCATCATATTACGAAGCTCAGTTTGGCAAAATAAATTCTTTTTCTTCAACGTACAACAAGCTACAGAGCGTTGATTTACCTACGATTTTCACATAAACGTGTCCATATCCTTTGAAGGACTCTGTATAACGTGGCAAATCTCATATCAAAAGCTTCAAAAAAATGTAACCAATCCGAATTCGGTATAATATACAGGGGTTCCCATTTGAAAAATCATATGTTTGGTTTGTAACGGAGTTATGCAGCACTCTGTATAGTTCAATATAATTCCAAAAAATGGACCCTCAACACATCTACTATTTTTGTTGATAACATTTTTTGATACTTTTTAAAATAACCCATATATCGAAGTTTGTCGTAAGATTGGTACACCCTGTATATCAAAACTGACATTTAAATAAAAACTTCGCTGGTGAAAGACTTTTTAGAATCGCTGAAATCTAAATAAATATCCTTTTTTCTCCCGTCAGAATTACATAAATATGTCTTATTCATCTTACAGATTTTATTTGGAAGTTATGATTAAACGCAATAAAAGAAAACAAAAATTGTGAGTATGTCTTTGTTGAATCGTATGACCCGCATGATGTCTGCATTTGACTATAGCAACAATTGCTGAATTTGTTCTAGATTCTAACACTCCTTACAATATTATATTTATACCAAATGTAAATAATTTTTTCTACACCCACATGTATATTATCCATTTCCTGCACAGTTTAGAGAATGGAAATGTGGGACATATCGGATAACTGAACGTATATGATTTCATATACATCCTAGAACGTATATGAAAACCACCAATCAGCATTCGCGTTTAGTACTCGTCACTCATCTTTTTTTCAATTTAAAGAAACGTCAAAATAACTTGTCAAAAGAAGTCTCTCCCAGAAGCACTGGATCAAGAATATTTGTTCATAAAAATAAACTTGAATGAAATAAACTTTATAAATTAATAACAAATACTAAAAACAGAATAAAATGGGTATTTGAGTGCCTACCGATTGACGTTAGTTCTTATGACACTATGTACTACTTCTGAGGTTCGCCGATAATAAGTCTCGGTAGCCGAGTGGTCAACACACCAGACTCTCATGCGGTAGACCGCGGGTTCAATTCCGAATAAAGAATTTTTTTTTTCAATTGTTAATTTTATTTTAAAATAATTATTCTGCTCAATATTGATAACTACAACAGGCAGACGCTGGAAATATTTAGCAGAATATTCATTCTTATAAATAAAGATACTGTACCCTTCGTGCGGGAGTCCGACGGGCAACATCTATTTATAACAGCATCGCATATTTAAAAAGGGAAACCGTAATGTTATAAAAATTGTACATTTAAGAACTGTACATTTATCACAAAAAATTAGTGAAAACATAAAATTGAATTGGTACTATTATGAATAAAATTGTTGAAAATTTTACATTTACAATTTACAGTTTATTCAAATGTTTATTTTCTAGATTTTTTCTTGAATGGGTCGTAGAAAAAATATACTGTTCGACTCGTGTGGATTGTCCATATCGCACTCGAACGATTGAGCACTCCGCCTTCAGCGTCGTGCTCAAACTTCGTCCTCGTGCGATATGGCCATCATATCCACACTAGTTGCACAAACTACTATATTTTAACACCAAGATAAATATTGTTTGAGATTTGAAAATATTGAAATCCATACCAAAATATATTGAATACCACTCTATTACATCGACTGTATACCTGTTATGTATTCCATATTTGTCAACAACGGTTTTAGCGGTTAGGTATAAAGAAGAAAAGCTTTTCCCACATACGTCTTGTCAATTTTAAATTACTTCCTAACCGACAGTAAAACGTTTATGCAATTGACATGGTCTCTTTGCGGCTGCCGTAGATTGCACTACATTCTTCTAATAATCAAATGCTTTGATCTTGTGAGAGACTGAAAGTGAAATTATGCTTATTTACATTTTTCCCCGGTCGCTACTATTTTCAAAATAAATACATACGAGGGTGTGGGGAATGAGAAACAATACCAGCGTGGTTCAAACAGAACTAGCTGGTATCTCAATTGCCAAAGAACTAATAGTCCAGTAAATGAAGGAGGAAAAAAAGGCAAAGTTACCATTAATGACGCCCTGTTTTCATCTTCCGGTTGGAAGTTGCATTTGGTACATCATTAAACATGAGACAAAGTTCTGCATGAAAACGCGTGCGAGGGCGGAGAAAATGGCCCCAAACGACCAGGAAAATAGGTTTTCAGCCAATATCTCCTAAAAATTGTATCCTGAGGTGGGTTAAAGGGCACGACAGGATTAAAGGAAATCGCATCGCCGATTCTTTAGCCAGGAAAGCAGCTGGACAAAAGATTTCAGGACCCAGTGACACCTACGGCATAACGACTCCGACAATTGTGGAACTAACCAAACGTTACACCCATGCTCAATCCCTTAAGAGATGGGATGGAATCAAAGGATGCAGTCTTGCCAGAATCACCCTGGGGACCCTGGGAAGCTGGCGTCGAAGAAATATTTGTCGATAACCAGGAAAAACCTAGGATTTCTGACTGGCTACTGTCAACTAAGGAAACACCTTCATACTATGGGGCTAGCGGACACACCTCTATGCAGGATGTGTGAACAGGAAGATGAAAGTCTTGACCTACACCTACCGATATAAAGGAGATGTCTCCTAGTGACCTGTCCACCTTACTGGGAAGGACAGGATGGACGATGACCTAGGCGGACATCTCTTCGAAATGATGTACAATGGGTCACATGTGTCCTAAGGGCTGTGAGCCTACACTCACCCTCCCTACTCTACAGATTCGTAGTGGGTGGTTTGACGGAAAAGTGACAGAGGTTGGCAACACTTTCACTAAGCTATGCTTCTGATGTCATCTGTCAAAATTGTACATAAGTCTTTAATACTAATTTAATGAAAACTGTTTGCGTTGTTGGGTAAATATGGAGAAAAAAGAAGTTCGGGTGTTAAATACATTAATTTTTTACGTGGAAAAGCAATTGAAGAAATCGAGGGAAGCTACGTAAATATTATCCTGAATATGTCCGTCCCATGAAATGAATTGTAAGTGGCTTTTTTTTCATTAATAAATATTGTGGTTGTAAAAAAAATATTGTGTACAACTTGTACGCAAATCACAACACAATCACAACAACCAACATGCTTTCAGGTGTGGCAAGTCAACCGAAAGTGCCTTGCACCAACTGGTAACCCAGGTGGAGAAGGCGCTGGAAAATGGCATGGTCGCCCTGGCAGCATTCTTGGATATACAAGGGGCGTTTGACAGCACCCCCGTAGGATCTATGTGTAGGGCTGCGGTAAATCATGGAATAGAGCCAACGATCACTCACTGGCTTGGGGCCATGTTGTGCAACCGTACAGTAGAGGCCACATGGAAAGACCATGTGGCGAAAGTGATCGTCGCTAGAGGTTGTCTGCAAGGGGGTGTTCTATCGCCCACTTTGTGGAATCTAGTAATTGACGAACTAATAACCCTTTTAAACGATAAGGGCCTTCTAACGATTGGGTATGCCGATGATATTGTTGTCCTTGTTGTTGGAAGGCACATTACCGTTCTCAGGGACCTCATGCAAAGGGCTCTGAATAGGGTACATGGGTGGTGTAACGAACACGGACTTGCAGTAAATCCTGCCAAGGCTGAGATAGTTGCTTTCACCAAGAAGAGAGGTATAAGACCTGAGGGTCTACATCTTGGTGGAGTACCACTACCGGTGGTTCAACAGGTGAAGTATCTAGGAGTGATCCTTGATAAATCACTGACATGGAAGGCTCATCTTGATAGTCACCTAAGCAAGGTGACAAACACGTAGGAGAGCCATTGGTCCGAGGTGGGGACTGACCCCCAAAACGATCATATGGTTTTATAGAGTGATCAGATCATGCTGCCTATGCTCACATATGCGGCTCTGGTCTGGTGGCCGAGGGTAACCTTGGTCACGGCTAGATCGCAACTGGCACGCCTTTAAAGGGTGGTCAGTCTGGGGCAACTGGCTGCATGAGGACTACACCAACTGCTGCGATGGAAGTGATCCTTGGTCTTCGGCCTCTTCACCATCGAGGCTGAGGCGGGGAGTGCTTTCCTGCGCATGAAGCGTCTGGGATACGTGCGAAGAGGGGAAGAGTGCAGACACGTCAAGAAGCTCCGGCTCCTGGAAGATATTCCAGTTCTGGCTAAAGCGTCTGACGAATGCTTGCGTAAGTACTACTTCGCAACTCCATACAGGGCTATGATCCGGGACAGAGAATCCTGGGATAAAGAGACGAATACACAGCCTCCTGGGACTGTTTGGTTCACAGATGGCTCATGCTCTGGTGACAGAGCAGAGGCTGGAATATACTCTAGGAACCCAAGGACACAAATCTGTATACCATTGGGTGATGGTGTATCTGCATATCAGGCCGAGATATACGCTATCTTGGAATGTGCGCAGATAAACCTAGACATATGTTATGTGGATCGACGCATAACCATATACACCGACAGTCAGACAATTAAAGCCCTGAGTGGATATACCATCAACTCGGGAATTGCTGACGAATGTCGAGAACGACTTGCTGATCTTGCAAGTCAGAACGCAGTGCAGCTAGAATGGATTCCGGCCCACTCTGGTTTAGAAGGCAACGAAATGGCGGATGCACTGGCTGCGGAAGGGGCGGCAGCTCCTTTCTGCGGCCGGGGCCCGACCCTCGGCCTAACAAAACAAACAATACGCAAGGAGACGAGGAAGTGGCGGCTGAGGAACCAGCACCTCGCTCATTGGAATGCTCTGCAGGGTCCTAGACAATCCAAACTTCTACTGAAGGGATGGACTGATGGACACGCTGGGGCAGCTATTGAACTACCAAGGAGTAGGTTGAGAAAGATAGCAGGACTCCTAACAGGGCACTGCTGTATGAGGAAGCAACTCTACAATCTAGGAGTAGAGGAAAGTTCCCTATGTAGGGGTTGCGGCTTGACTGATGAAACGTCAGTTCATGTTCTCTTTGAGTGTCCACACTGGACTGTATTATGCAGGCGAATCTTCGGAGTCACTGTCATGGCTCCTGGAAACACAAGCAGGCATCCACTGAAAAAGGTTGTGGCCTTTATTGAAGGGCTCGGCTTCATGGATGACTAGGTAGCAGGAATGGCACAATGGGCCTGCCAGTGGCCTCAGTGCCGGAACCGTGACTTTAGTTTGGCTAGGTAAAGGCTCGCCTGCACATTCTGTATAGTAGTAGTAGTGTACGCAAATCACTTTTCCCACTCGCTAGATTTGCGGCACTCGCCTTACAGCTCGTGGGAAAAGTGACGCTTTGCCCACTAGTTGTACAAACTACCATTTCAAAGATTAAAACAAACATTTACTTCTCAGGCTATATGCCCCGACAGACAATGAATCACGGTCGCACAAATGACGAGGTGATTATGAACAAAGCAATGAATTTTTTTTAACTTTTATCACGTGATCTTGTTGAATATGTATATAAGAAGGGCTCCACGATGCGAAACATTATGAAGACACTCATTCAAACATTTTTAATCGAGCTTTTATCACATTTGTACAATTGTTACATGGCTGTTCTTAAAAACATTTTCATATTTGACGCTGGATAACAATAGTGATATCGAGACATACATTTTTTGGAATCCGCTCTTAATTATTATAACTTTTGATATTTTGTTTTATTCAATAATTTCTACAACTAGTATAATATTTCACACTGTAGATGCTAATTTTCGCCACCATGGACGCTAGTGTCTAATTAGCAAGGTCACACAGGTCCTCCATTGTGTCGAAATAAAGCATCTGCTTGGCTTAAAATGACTTAGATTTTCCGCGAAATCAGTAAATGGCTGCACACACAAGACCAGCTTTTACATAATAATCCGTAACGGCTATCTAGAGTATTTTTTATCAAAATTTTGCAATGTTATACGCTGCCGATTCAAATCCCCTCTAGTAATAGATACTTTTTTAGCATTTTTGTCAATGAAATGTTTGATGTAATAGTGTTATGGGAACACCTATGGGGATGGGGACCAAAAAAAGTGGGAAAAACGATATTATAGTACGACTTTATATAAATACAATTTTGATTTCACTTAATTGTCAGTGTTTCTTCAACTATTACAGACTCTTCTTTGGAAAATGCATCAGGTATATTTTACTAATATAGTGTAGTGTAATGTGACTTTTGGTGAAAGTTTTTATTCAGTGGCGACAGGATATGTATTTCAATAGAATTTATTTTATTTATAAAGTATCTAGCTATTGCTATTACGACAACTTCAAAGTTATAGGATAATTTATATCAAGATTGTTCGTGCCATTATATCTTACATCCTTCATAATAGGACTTCTTTCAAAAATTCAAGTCGTTTATTTTCTGTTGGTGACAATATGGATATTCATTTTTTTTCTTCTCATTTTCATTACTTGAGCAGTCCATTACGCTGCCAATTGTTGACCAAGCATTTTGTTTGCTTGCTTGTTCTTGAACTGTCGCTCGGGGTTTTTTGTCATAAAGATGTGATGATAATGAACATCTTCAGTCAAATTTATTATTTTTAATTAAAAATTGGATAATCGCATGGGATAAAAACTAGCACGCTCTCCTGTATAATATTAACAATTGTCATTTTATACGAGGTAGTAGTATGTTGTACAATTCTTTATGATTCACCCTGTATTTAATGTAGAAACTGTTAATTTCTTTTCCAGGTGCTATTCATTGTACTTTTTATAAGTGTGGTAAGCAGTTACCCTGTCGATTATTATGGACATGGGTTGACGTTGGTACCACATGCCTTACCAGTGGCACCTGTTGCATTGAAAGAGGAACCAGCGGTAAGACATAACAAGTACTATTTTGATGGTATATTATATATATTTATACAAGGTGGTGAGGACTATTATTATTGACCGAGCACCAAGATTATGAGGTGCGAGGTTTATAAATGTCAACACCATGGCGTATACACAATTTTTTTCACTACAAGCCAAATTTGAGATAAAAATTAAAAATAATTCACAAACGCACCACGAGAAGCGTTTACCCCGCTGTCTGACTGACAAGTACACTGTCAGCTCTCGATATAATATTAGGTTTGTCCCAACAATCACCTTCTGATTAGTACGTGAACGTTCGTGAACTTATTTTTGTACGAATCAAACGTTCGAGAACTGTACGTGAATTAATCCATGAACATCATACCCTATGCATTGTTGGAACGATTCTACGATTCATTTTTAAACTGTTACCACTTTCAGGAACTTTATTACGACCATATAAGCTCACGTTTTATTCATGTATGATTTATGTTTATTTACCATCACCTAACATCAACTGAGAGTTTGGACGAACGGTTCTACATCCAGATCTCTGATGAAAATGATCGTTCGCCGACACGTTCATGAACGTGTCCATTTTTTGTTGGAACGCATTTTTATCAGTCCGTGGAATTGTCGGAACTTGTTGGAACAGAAATTTTGTTATGCGCATGATCGTGACGTTCATGTACGCATCATTTCGCTTTGTTGGAACAAACCTATTATGAACGTATTCGTTATGTCATCAGTCATTTTTGGTTGAGCGCGAATTTTAAACTAATGGCATTTTTATTCAAATAATTGTATCTTGATATGTAATTTCAAGCAGCCAATATGTTAAAGTCAATTTCCTGGGTATACAAAATTATGTTGCACAAGTTTTTTTTAACTACTATCTCTAATTTCTCAAAATATTTGAATTTGTCCATTATTGACCTAGGTTATTAATAGAAAAAAAGATTAACCACTAATAGAGCAATTCAACTGCTCAGTTGGCTAGAAGAAGCAATAATTGTCAACTTCACAGTAGTTCTATCAATAGTTTCTATTATTAACCTTGGTCAATAATGGACAAATTCAAATATTTTGAGAATTCAGGGATAGTAGTTCAACAAAAATTAGTGCAACATAATTTTGTATACCCAGGAAAATGTCTTGAACATATTTGCTGCTTGAAATCACCTATCAAGATGAAAGTATTTGAATAAAAATGCCACTAGTTTAAAATTCGCGCTCAACCAAAAATGACTGATGACATAACGAGTACGTTCATGATATATCGGAAACTGACAGTGTACTTATCAGTCAGACGACGGGGTAAACGCTTCTCGTGGTGCGTTTGAGAATTCTTCTTAATTTTTGTCTTAAATTCGGCTAGGAAGTAGTGGAAAAAATTGTATATACACCATGGTGGTGAAGACCTCGCACCTCATTCCGCTCGGGGCAAAGCCACTTGCGAAATAATTTTTGTGCTCGGTCAATAATAATAGTCCTCACCACCTTTGTGTATAATATACCATTTATGATTATTGTCGATTGGAAGGATTTATTAAATAGACATGTCAGTGGACAGTAGACTTGAATCCTTGGATTTTATTGATTTTTTCATATTTCTTTCTTTCTTGATAAGAGATATCCCTACAGCGCTATTAGTTTGCGCTGTTTTTATGTTAGTTTTAAGAAAAATAACAACAGTCATTCTTATTAAAGGAATAAAATGAAATTTAATTAGCTTTCTTACCAAAGTACATTACACACTACCAAAAAAGGTCGAAGAATGTAATAAAAATGAAGACGTCCACTGTTTTTTTTACAAACAAGGCTATTTGGAAAGTTAAAGATCTTTATTGGTATGAAATATCTGAAACTATTGCAATTAATGTGAAATAAAAATCGTAATTACACAATAAAATATTATATCTACGACAGCTGCAAAATAATCACATCAGAAATATATTTCAAGGAATTTTTTTTCGGTAGACGCTTACTTATAGACTGTTTAATGTTTGGTTGACTGTAAGACACCCCCTATATTATATGGCAGCTTTTAAGTATTGTACCAAAATATCTGAGCTTCTTATTTTACCTAAAATATTTATTTGTTGTTAATAGATTTTTTCCGCAGCCGTCCCGAAAATAGAACTTTCGGTTTGATTTATTAAATCGAAAATGAGACTTTACACAAATCTTAGCAAAAGTAGCTTTTTTCGGAATGTTTTTTCTTCACTTTTGGGACGATTTTTTCACTTTCGGAATAATTTTCAATATCTATGTAGGCAGCCTTAGAAATGACATTTACGGAATTTTTATTATGACATCGCTTGTCAAATTAAATTTGTTAATAGTTCAACTGCATTTTCAATTTTCCGATCCAGAAATGAAAATCGACAACGAAAGTGACGGGGAAAAATTATTCCACTTGAAATCAGTGAAGCTGCTAACTGTTATAATTGTACAATCAATGTACATAAGTAATATTTATAGTATCTATCACTATTATTTCTCAATATTTTATCTACTAACGGCTGCAGAAAAAATATTGTACGTAACGCTAGCCGAAAGTGATTTCACGGGACTCGCCTATGACTCGCCTTGGAAACTGCCTACTCATCCCGTAAAATATCACTTTCGGAACTTGTTACGTAAATAACTATTTGTACAATTTCCAGGCGTATCCTAAATATCGTTTCGAATACGGTGTGAAAGACAGCCACACCGGTGATATCAAGGAGCAGTCTGAAGAACGTGACGGCCATGCTGTAAAAGGGCAATACTCCCTCGTAGAACCTGATGGTACCATTCGAAAAGTACAATACGAAGACGACGGTCATAGCGGTTTTAATGCTATTGTTACAAAAGAGGGTCATGCTGTACACCCTTCAGCTCCAATTAAAATCGGCGCGCCACTGTACCATCACTAGTATTATAGAGGATTCATTTTTATTTTATATATTTTATTTTTTAGTTTTCAATAGTTGGTAGATATTATTTAGTTTTACGATTTTTTTTGAAAGAAGAGAAAAGTTGAGTATATTTGTGTACGAAGTTCATTCCATCCCCAGAATTCATTTGCCGCTTTTTTGTACCTTCTCCACTCAATTCCTCTTAATATTTATTTTCCTCATTACTTTAGTTGATATTTTGGAAAAACCTTCTCTCACTTTTTGACTATATTCTTGTGCTTCCTAATGATACTCACTCTAGTGTCTCTTTCTTCCTCCATCCGCTTTTTGCTTTACACATCTTCATCTTCACACTGTACTGTAAATATTTGGAGTAGTTTGTTGCTTACGATTTATTTGTTGCAGTATCGATTCTAGCTAATGATTTACGACGTAGTTCATATAATTACTTCATTTTATATCATTATATTGTTATTACTTAATCCACATATTGTGTTTGCCAGTATATATCTAATAAAAGTTATATTTTTGTATTAAAAATGAATTTTATTATCAAAAAACACCTCTTTTGTTGGTTACCTGTAAATCCCTAGTTCTTTGTTGGTAATAGTGGTTGTCATTTGTCAAATAAAGTTTGTTTTAGCCTTGAACCACAAAACTAATTTTATACCGAACACTGTTTACATACACTACCACTACACCAAACTAAATGGATAAAGATAAAGGTGGAAAATGGAATAATCAGTACGAATATTTCCAATTTGACATAAGACTGATACTTGAAATATAACATACAGAAATTCAACTTGGGGAAAATGTCAGAGACTGAAGTCTAGAAGAAAATGTGTTGCCAACACATGACTATTGGCGATCATATGGTAGTAGCCATTTTGGATGAAAAAGCGAAAGTGATGACTGTGATGAGTACGTGGAGCGGTCGCTAGATGGTGTAGTAGTATTCGAAGGTTAAATAATAGTATATTACGTAACAAGAGTTGTAAAAGTAACCCATTACGCACGAGATGAAAAAGTTTATGCACGAAGCCGCGCAGTGCGTAATTGGATTACAACTCGTGTAACGTACTATACTTTTTCTAAGCCCATATATTTTTTTCGTAGATAAAGTTGAGAAAATGTTCGGATTTGAAATTGTACAATGTGTTGCCAACATTTAGGGGCATCACTGTTTTAATGAAGAGCGCTAGGAGGAAATTATTCCAGGAGCGGCTATTCGGAGGAAGAAAGGAACAGAATCCGCTGTTGTCAATTTTCCTATTTCTACACAATGCAGAGGTATTAGAATTATTAAAAGCTGAGATCAGACATCTAACACTAAAACCTCAGATGAACTTAAAAGCAAAATTAAATCAAACTGCTTACGGAAAAGGAAGTACCTACGGAAGGGTTCGATCCGGGAATAAAAAAAAAACAATAAATCCCAGCACCTAACTCAATATTGAAATAAATATGTAAATATCAGAAATATAAAACTAAAAAAAGAAAACAAGAGAACCCAGGCCCAAACCCGGTTGATCAAAGTGTAACTATGTATAGAAATATCAGTAAGTAAGAGATAAAAAAAAAAAAAAAAAAAAAAACCAAGTACCTACCCGGTTTCGAACCTACGACCTCTAAGTTACAAGCCCAATACCTTACCAACTGCGCTAATCAGCTGTGCACATGTTTAGACATTGCATTATCTCTAAACATCGGATTCTGTTCCTTTCTTCCTCCGAATAGCCGCTCCTATTCTTCCGAGTTGTCAAAAATCTCTTGGCAGTCAATAGAGGGAGTATTAAGATCACAAATGTTAAATGAGTAATACAGTGGAAAATAAAATATATCCCCATTATTTATATTCGATAATTTATTACATTTCTTTAATATAATTTATTTTCTATCGTAGGAGTTTTTAATCACTTCCTATAAATTCAAAATCTTTTATAATTAAATTAAAGATCATTAAACTGATTGAAAATTAATATATTTTTTGAAGTCTTACACTTTTGATAAATGGGAAACTATTTATTTAATTATGAAAACACCCCCAGTTGGAAACCTGCTTGATAGGAAATTGTCATAATAAATTTTAAAATAATATTAAGAAGCCCACGAAATTTATTGACTTGATTTTCGGTGAATGCCCTATAAAACTGAATAGAATATACTTTAAATTATGTAGATATAGATAGATTAGAAATACTGGGTGTCTCATTATATTCTGACTGTTTTCAAGAGATATATCTTCGGAACGGTTCTAGATAATAAGATGCGGTTTCCACAGTTAGGTTTGAAATTACCGTGAGTTTTGTTGTGACACATTTATATAAATGGCGTACTTCCGTACTTCCCTGTATATTTAGCAATTTCTTGAAAGACGCATATTTTTACTTTTTATCGGTACCTTAAAGTTTGAAATCAGTGCACAGAAAGCGAAGTTAGATAACTTTAATTGGGATACTGTAATGATTCAGATTTCTTATTAATAAATAATAATCAAGGAGGCGTTAATATGTCACATCACAAAAATATTGCGATCAGTGGCAGAACGTCACATTGTGTTAAAACCAGTTAGAACAAGATGGTATTTTGAACCAAAATGTTCACTTTCAACAAGAGGGGGCTCCACCCCATTATTCTAACATAGCAAGAGAATCTGTTAACCAACAATTTGGAAATAATTGGATTGGTAGGACTGGTCCAATAGAATGGCCTCCAAATTCTTCAGACCTGACTGTTCCAGATTTTTTTGTATGGGGATTGTGAAAGATAGAGTCTACAACCCGATGCCTGCTACTATTGAGAAATTAAAAAATAACATACGGCAGATAATGGAAAATATTTCTCTTGAAATGCTGACAACATCATTTGACAACTTGGTTCGATTCCACAAATGTATAGACCAAGAAGGAAGACATGTGTCTTCCTTCTTGTTTTAGAGTGCCCTAAAACATGTTCCTATTCGTTTTTTACAGTTCACTTTAGCTAATAACGTTCCAACTTTATATCTAAATCATTACAGTATCCGAGTTAAAGTTATCTAACTTCGCTTTCTGTGCAGCGATTTTGAACTTTAAAGTATCGTTATAAAGTAAAAATATGCGTCTTTCAAGAAATTGCTAAATATACAGGGTGTCCCATTTAAAAAATTACATCTACTGTATTCTGAAAATACGCCACTT
Organism: Galerucella calmariensis; assembly: GCA_910591675.1. Taxonomy (NCBI): domain Eukaryota; kingdom Metazoa; phylum Arthropoda; class Insecta; order Coleoptera; family Chrysomelidae; genus Galerucella; species Galerucella calmariensis. The sequence continues at coordinate 15,961 of CAJUYG010001471.1, forward strand.
TTTTAGCAGGTAAACCAGAAGTAGGCCATTTATATAAATGTGTCACAACAAAACTAACGGTAATTTCAAACCTAACTGTGGAAACCGCATCTTATTATCCAGAACCGTTTCGAAGATATAAGCTCTTAAAAACAGTCAGAATATAATGAGACACCCTGTATACTGTTTGTCCTAAAAACAGACAGAATAATATTCGGGATGTCGAGGATGTCGATTTTAAACAGAAAAAAATTAGACAGTCATTATATCAGCAGTTTTTGAAATTCAAAATACTGGTTCAGGACCAGTGAATGCCAAATGGCCTACAATACCCTTGTGTTCCCTGATCTGAAGAAATGCTAGGTTTTCAGTGTTGCTTGACTATATGTATCTGTGTAGGCTCACAGCACTTAGGCGACCTAACTTAACCCATTGTACATCCTCCCGAAAAGTTGTCCTCCCAGATCATCGTCCATCCTGTCCTTCCCAGGAATGTGGACAGGTCACTAGGAGACATCTCCTTTATATCGGCAGGTGTAGGCCAAGACTCACACCGAACACACACCCTCTTATTGACGATAACTCCAGATACTCGCATAAGACATGCCTGACACTTTCATCTTCCTGTTCACACATCCTGCATAGAGGTGTGTCCACTAGCCCCAGAGTATGGATGTATTTCCTTAGTTGACAGTGGCCAGTCAGAAATCTTACTGTTAAACGCAGGTTTTTCCTGGTCATCGCCAAATATTTCTTCGACGCAAGCTTCCCAGGGTCGCCCAGGGTGATCCTGGCAAGACTGCATCGTTTGATTACATCCCATCTCTTAAGGGATTGAGCATGGGTGTAACGTTTGGCTAGCTCCACAATGGGCTAGTTTCATGGGTATGAATTAACAAGTGAATTCATATCAGGAGGCTTGAGAATAACATATATTTTTCCATGATATCGATATTTATCTCAAAAAGCTATAAATATTTATGAAATTGAGTTTAAAAATTTTTTCTTAGATTTAAATAAACCGCTTTTATTAAACCAATGGCAGAAGCGCTTGTTGCCAGATTCAAATTACGTTCTGTTGTTGAATCCTACTTGACTATCCAAGTTGATTAGGACAAAGTGAAAGTCGACTAAAAGAATTTGACAGTTGTCAATTTACATCATCCACATTCAGTTTTTAGCAGTTGCTCGTGTTATTTCATAGTAGAAAGTGTGCTTCTGTTTCTTCACCTTTTAAAAGACAAAACTAATAAAAAACACTACCACAAATACTTTAATAAAATCCGGAAATCAATAAACATACAAAACAATAAACCACATAAAAAAACATTTGTAGGTTATGGCATATTCTATTGTTTTAGTGTTATAGTGTGTTATATCACATGTTTTTCAAACCACTCAACTTACATAGAGAACATTTAATTTTAATTAAATTAGTAATACTAGAGATTTAAAGTATTTTTTCTTTTATTTTATAAGTATAGGTACTTTCAATGTACTGTGGAATGTTTTTTCTTCAACGCTCACTACAGCATTGCCTCATATTATGTTAAAAGTGATTATACATTTTATTTTTTGATGGAACACACTATTTCTTTATAACTCCACTATATTAGTTTTCTAATAGAATTGACAATTGTTTCGATATATCATTTTATATCATCGTCACATTTTATTTTCTACTTTGAAAGCGTCATGTCGGAAACTACAGCTTTAAATATATATTTCCAAATTTCTTTGACTACGCGAGAGTTACCTTTTTTAATAAGAGGCACCCGATTATGAGAGCATCATTTGAAAGCGTACGTTTTGACTGTACTTTGCGTTTCTGTTTGACAGATGTAAAAGAAAAAAAATAACTAGTCTACTTATAAAGTTTTCTCTCCTGACTACAGCGAAAAATTTCCTTGTTTGTCATTGGCTCTAGCCTACCACAGTCTGCCACAGGAATTCAAATTTCAATATTTTTTCATTTTTATTTGAAATTGTAGAGTGGCGTTATTAGTTGCAAATACTTAGTTGAGACCCAATATATCTTGTGACAAATTCATGAAACAAGCCCATTGTCGAAGTCGTCAGGCCGTAGGTGTCACTGGGTCCTAAAATTTTTAGTCCAGCTGCTTCCCTGGCTGAAGAATCAGCGATGCGATTTCCTTTACTCCTGTCGTGCCCTTTAACCCACCTCAGGATAACATTGTTATCTGCCGAGGCGTTCGCTGACTGCTTGACTATCTTAGAGTATAAGGATTTTCTATACCCACTTTCGATGTTCATTTGCAAATATTTGTCGATGTCGTAGATTTCTGCCTGTTCGTGTATCAATTTTAGATACGTCCACCTGACTGGATGCTGTGGCCAGCATGTTATCACTTCTTATGTCAAAAAGTGAGTTTGTGATAACATCTGTTATTCTGTAATGACTAAGGGTGTTGGTTCCTTCGTGCCAATTCCCATTGCATTCCAGCCAGTATGCAGCCATTCTCGCTTCCTCCTTGACATGTAAAGCATGTGGCGGAAGATTGGGAATTGCATAGGTGACCATAGGTCTCTACACAGTGTACTGTACAGACAGTGTACGACTTGGTGTACGAACTGTGGATTAGATTAGATTAGATTAGAATTGGAGTGGCTCTTTGCCCTATCCCACTGCGACCTTTGCAGATCTATTGTGGTCCTCCCTATATTTAGAGCTCAATATCTAGCTTTATTCTTTTTATTCGACCTAATAGCCTGGATACCGCCTCCTTTGCGTAGCTCTCTGCCCTCGGTTTTTCTTCTCCGAGTAAGTGAAACCGCACCCTTGCTAGTCCTTCGCACTCACAGAGCATGTGCTCCGCGGTTTCGTCTTCTTCCTGGCAGAACCTGCATAGGCTGTCATCTGCAAGGCCAATTGTGTGCATATGTTTCCTCAGCCTACAACGTCCGGTCAGCATTCCCACCATCATCCTCGTCGTTTTCTGACTTTGACTTAGTAGGTCGTGTGACAGTTTTGTCGTAGGGCTTTTAAGGAATAATTTTGCGTGTCTTTGTCCTGGGGTTTCATACCACCAGCGCAACGCCTGGTTGTTTATCCATTTGTGGATGCTCTCTTTACTTAGGCATTTTGCAATTCCACAGGAAGGTTCTGGCCCTATCATGACCCTCGTTGCTCCCTGCTTGGCTAATTCATCAGCCTTTTCATTGCCTTTTATTCCTTGGTGGCCTGGTACCCATGCTAGGGTCACTCTATTATGACTACCTAGTCTGTTTAGGGCCTTCCGACACTCCCACACCAGATTTGATGTTATCTTATATGAGCGTATCGCCTAAAGTGCTGCTTGGCTGTCGGAGTAGATGACGATTCTTTGGTTATCGACCTCCTGTCTCATCAACTCTTCTGCACAACATTGCACCGCCAGTACCTCTGCCTGAAAGACAGTAGCATGTTTCCCTAGGCTAAGAGAGATCGTGATCTTCTCTTGTACCCCATATATTCCGGCTCCTACTCCGGAGTCTGTTTTTGAGCCATCAGTGTACCAGTTGAGATTCGCTGTTATAGGAGGCCCTGCTTCCCAGTCCTTTCTCTCTGGAATGTAAACTGTATAGTCGTTTTTAAAGCTATATTGTGGGGCAATCTGATCCGTTGGCATTCCCAGTATTGGATCTGCCTTTATTTCTTCATATAGCTCTTTGTAGACCTTACCGTGTTCTTGGCTTATCGGAGAGGGTCCCTGTAATAATCTGTGACTAACAGATCTTGCATTTCCTTGTATGAGGATATGTAGTGGTGGTAGGTTTACTATTACCTCCAGGGCAGCAGTCGGAGTCGTTTTCATGGCCCCCGTGATACTTAGGCAGGCCTGCCCTTGAATACCACTTAGCTGCCTCTGCGCTCCAATCTGCAGTGTCCTGGGCCACAAGACAACTGATCTATGGGTTATCATTGGCCTCACAACCTGTGTATATAACCATTTGGTCATGTTGGGATTCAATACCCAATTTTTTCCACACATTTGCCTGCACCTTCCAAGGGCGATTCTGGCCTTGCGTGTGGTTTTTTCAATGTGGGAGTTCCATGTGAGCTTTTGGTCAAATATCACCCCTAGGTATTTAACTTCTTTCGCAAATTGAATTTCCACTCCGTTAATTTGCGGCTCTTGTAGACCTTGCAATTGTCTCTTTTTTGTAAACGGTACCAGTGTAGTTTTGTGGGGGTTCACTGCCAGCTCTTTCTCCCTGCACCAGCCACTCACTATATCAAGCGCCCTTTGGGTGCGCTCTGATATTGTGTCTGGAAACCGTCCTCTTATCACGATAGAAATATCGTCCGCATACCCCAGGCACTGAATACCTTCATCTGAAAGCCTTACTAGAGGCGTGTCTACTAGAATCGCCCACAAAGGGGCGATAAGACGCCTCCTTGAGGACAACCCCTTTCCACCCCCGCTATGATGGTTGCTTCCCCCAGGGTGGATGTGATTATCCTATTCCCTAGATTAGCTGCAAGCCACCCGCAGATGATGGGTTCGACACCTCTTCTTTCCATACACCTTGTTATAGATAATGGAGAGGCGTTATTGAATGTCCCTCTAAGTAGCTACTGCTATTTCCTTGTCGTCGATCGACTTGGACAGTAGCCTGCTTAGATCGTCCAGACCCAAGTCTGTTGACTTACCCTGTTGATACGCATACTGACTCTCGCTTAGAGGGCGCGTTTTCAGAGCGTTGTCCTTCAAGTACCTATCCACTAGCTTTTCCAAAGTCTTAAGCAGAAAGGACGTTATGCTAATTGGTCTATATGACTGCGGAGTTTGGTCACAAAAATCCCCGGAGCATAACCCCGGGATTAGTACATAATTAACCCTTTCACTATGTAACGTACCTGTTTGTTGTTTGAGGCCTGCTTCCAAGTACCCAGGGTTCCTGCAGAAGGGCCACATCTACGCCTTCCTTCTCCAACCTTCGACACAGCACGGCACTGGCAGCCTTGGCGTGTTGAAGGTTGGCCTGCAGGAACCTAACGATGTCTTCTAGGTCGAAGACAAGGAGTCTTCTGCGGGCTCTGTGACCCTGGTTGGCTCCCCCTGCTCCATGGCTTCAGCCTCCTCCCTGACCGCTGACGGTCTTTTGAGAGGGCTTTTGCCACTTTGAGGGTCGGCTTTTCCAGGCCTAACCTCTGTAGAAGATCCTCCCTTCTTCTTCCCCTTCTTCGGCTCTGGGCCTTTCCCCGAGGCTCCTTGACTCGCTTTCACTGCCTGTGTGGTGGGCGCCTTGGTAGTTGCGCCAGTGGAGGTTCCTGGTTTTGAGGCCTTATTTTCCACTGCACCTTTGGACTTGGGTCCTCGCTCCTTGACCTTGAAATTAATTCCGACCATTCCGAAGTAAGGACTCATGTCCAGCCTTTTGATCTCCAAGGATTCCTCATCCATGGAGAAGGTCCACATCTGCCCCTTTTCCATCGGGGTGTTTCCCCAGATAGTCCAGAGTGATGTTTTTAGCTTCCGGTTGGTCACCTTCAGCCTGTTTAGGATCCGTTCACCCTCTAATCTCTCGCCATCCTCATCCGGAACATAAACGTAGCAGGCAGCTGCCGGCTTCGGTAGGCTGTCTCCCCGAAGGGTCCTGAGACTTGCTTTATCCCAAAGAGCCAACGAAGGGACCACTCCCACCAACCAGTCAGCGCTCGCCACGTCCGCGCAGGTAATTAGAAGGTACCCAGGTTTTTGAGTGCATTTGACGAATCTCACTTGAGGTCCGTCATCTGCCACCTCCTCGTATGCCTTCATAATTGAGTGCTGGAGAGCTTTAAGCCTATCCGACTCCATCTGACTTTCAGGATAACCCTCCTCCACTATGGCTACCCTCTCCGACGAGGCCACGTCCCGGAAGGACGGTTTATCCTCCGATCTGGGCCTTTTCGTCACAGGTCTTGCCTGTGGAGGGGTTGTCCCTTGCGATCTGGGGCGCTTTTTCACCTCTTCCATAGCTTCCGTAGGGCGCTTTTTCGCCTCTACTTTGGCTTAGGACGGGTGCTCACCTGCCTCTTCTCTTGTTTTCTTCGGTAGAAGCGACTTTGTGAAGTTCTCCTTGATTACAGCCTTTTTGGCTTCAGCGTAATCAAGGCCCTCCTTCCTCAGAGCCTACAACCTTTTTCTAGATGCTCCCGATAGTCTTGCTTCGCGGAGATCCTCTTCCGACATACGGTCCACCACTTCCAGAGAGTTCGCTTTAAAGCTCGCCATCCGTTGGCCGCCTTCGTTGGTCACCTCTGAAGATGACGTGCTAGTTACTACGGCTTCTTCAGCCTTGTCGTTGTTGCTAGTCGTCTCCGCGGTGCCTGGTTTTTCTTTTGGTTTTTTATTATGCGTATCCATATAAATCCCACGAGTAGCTAGGGAAATTTTTTGTCCACCTCCTCAGAGCCCCGCATGAGGAGGTGAGGCTGGGATACAAGGGGGTTTCGCCAGTTGTCCCCAGGGGACCGTTCGAGGCCACATTCCCCGTGACCATCCAGTACATCGGCACGGTACCTTCACACCTTCACTTGGGGGAGTTGGTCCGCGGTGACAGCTTTCGCAAAGGCTTTTGAGGAGTTTTACGTCCTCTCACCCTAGTTATGGCTGCCACTGATCAGGAGTTTTGACACAGATGCCTTCACTTCTGACCGTTCCCCTATCCGCCACACGGGGACGCGCCTGTTAGGCCTCCACACCCGCAGGTGTGGATTAAGTCCCCATTTGTTTCCTATCGCCATTTTGGCAGCCATTAGGGCCATTTGCCCTTCATTGGCTTTTAGAATTATACCCAGAAACTTAACCTCCTGGCTTAGACACAGCTGCGCGTGGAAAATGCTCGGTAGTTTCAGTTTCTCTAGCTTTTTTCTGAATAATGACCTTGATATTAATATAAAAACCTCGACTTTGCCAATCCCTGTAACCTTAACTTAACCTTAACCTTAACACAGATTTACAAGATTTTAAACCGATGTTTCAAAATATATTCAGAGCTTCAAAAAGGGTAATCACTTTGTTTCTTCCAGGGAAAAAGTCATAGACTTATAAATACCAGAGACAAAATATTTCATTGATAAAATGCTTTTTAAGGCGATCTATTATTGTTTTAAAAAAAGCCATAAGTGCAAGAAAGAAAGCATAGTCCTTGTCGGGTGCGTACTCAAAATGACAACAGTGTAATTGGGCTGTTGATTTTCATCACCAGTGGGGTACGGCTCAAAATCTACCATCAATAATTAAATATATTACGTTTTTTTATTGGATCATGATTGCAGGATGTAATAAGGCAAGGAAAGTGAGAAATGTTTTATTGTCATTCAAAATTTACAAAAACTGTATAGACAAATCGATAAACAAGTTAAAACGTGAAAAAATAACAAAATAAAAGAGTGATATGGGTATATAAATGAATAATGAATTGAAATACTTATATGTATTTATTTATCCAGTTTTAAAATAATACCTAGTACAAGGTACTCTAAACCATATACCAACATTGGTAGTCACAGCTACTTGTTTGGTGACTACTGGTGCTTAAGAAAATTGAATTCATTTCATTAGATATCAGGTTAATCATTCACATTTGGATTGAATAGTTCAAACTTCGCAACTTTTAAACGATATTAACAATATAAATATACTTACTTTAATATAAATATGAACAAATGAAAAACATATAAAAAGCACACAAAATATGAAAATTCGATAACTGATGATGTACTAGTAGACTGTCCTGTCAGACTGCCCGCTATTCGTTTGGGTGTCATATTTGATTTCAACAATAATACAAATACTATGTGGTTTTCACAATGAGTCTTACATTTTTCAGATAATGTATTTTGTATACTAAGTTGGTAGTGGTTTATTTAATTAACACCAAGAGACACCAAAACCCTTCTTCTACACCTCTGATATTTACAAACACTTATACCACGCCACGCCACTAAAAAGATAACCTCACCTACCTATGAAAAGTTAAATTTGGGTTTAAATGTTCCACTTTCTTACAGACAACACAAGAATTTACCATGGTTGGCCAAGCAAAGTAAAATTTCCACAATAAGTACTAAAAAAACACCTTATAATAGTAAAGTAAGCACTAAAAGAGCTATATCACTTCGGCAACATAGCAAAACTACGCGTATACTATTAGTCATTCAATATTAGGTGTGTTCTTTTTGACTGAGATCTCAGCTCACTTCAGTTGAAGTGATCTGAGATAAAGTGATGTGAGTAAGCACCAAAAAGAACGACCTACTCAATTGAAACGCGAGATCTGCCGTCACATGCGTGAATAAGAGACATAAAACATATAAACATAACCTATCTGAATCTAGATCTCCAATAACCACGCTTGATTCATCCCCTCCACTTTATTTCCGACTCAAGTCCAACTGATACCCCCTTACAACACATTCAGCATCGGTGAAGGGGGAGGAAAAATCTCAGCTCACTTCGAAGTGAGTAAATCAAAAAGAACGCGCACATTACCGATGTGAGCTGAGATCAACTGAGATCTCAGTCAAAAAGAACACACCTAATGTACTAAAACATATGGGGTGTTGCCAAAGCGCTGTTTTGTACTAATTGTTCGTTCTTAATTTAGGAATATTTGCAAAGTTTAGTGATTATTTAGTAATGTAAGGATCAATCAATTCAAAATTGAATGGTCTATGGAAGTTTTTATTCAATATATGCATTATAAAAACAGTGTTCTCCAGTTGTTCTTTAAATATACCTAAATTATTTCGAAATACTTTCTCGAAATTATGGAGATCTGTCAACGACGCAATCTGGAGGGAGAGAGATAAAATTGAAAGATAGAATGATGATTGATCGCCTCAAAATGTAAACAATGTGGTCTCCTTTATATTATAAGTCTATGGAAAAAGTATAATAATTAAACTTAATATGTTGATTCTCGTCCATTCAACGGTATATAGTTACTAATTTATGAAAATAATATGCTACGTGCAATGGTACATAGCGTAAATAACAAAAACACGACGTATACGTTTACATCCAATTCAAATTAAGTACAGTTTTAATTAATATCTTGTGCTAAGAAAGGTTACGCTTAAAATATTTCTTCGAGATATGCATGCTACTGTGATATAGGATTTTTACGATAAAAAGACGATGCTGTCATTTTTAGTTACTTTCCTGCGCTTATCAGAATAAATAATAATTTTAAGCCGTAAATGCAATTCATCTTCAACAGCCAGGGCAATTTACCTACAGCTAACAGGTTGGCGACGTTGTCAGATCAACTGGTTTGTTTTGACGTTTATCGACATTTGATCATCGTCTAATATTTACAAGTTTTTGTGGTGCTTTTAAATTCATTGTTTCTTAAAGTGAATGTCAAGAGATGGTAACATCTTTGTTATAGAACCTTTTTACACGTACGAGAATTATTGCAAAATTTCCTCTGAAAATTATAATAAGAATAATTTTTGCTGTTTTACACGCCATAGAATTATTGTCAGAATTTTCGGAGTAAAAATATAGGACGTGTTCTACATTTTTATGACAATAAACTAGAAAGTGCGCGAGAATCGACGCAGAAGCCGAAAATAGAATAAATGAAAACAATAATTGCGTCATGTGCTGTATTTGTGTTTTATCGTTTGAATCATGGTTTGAATTTCGAGAACAAAAATGCCGGCACAGAGCGGAACAAGTTGTTGGAATCCTCAACCAAATTCCTTATTTAGAAAAGCCTAAGTACCTACACTTTCTCTTCTTTGGAGTCAATTTTTTGACCATTGAGATCTTTGTTTTTTGCGTTTTATTAATAAAAATAATAAATAACAGATAACTGCTGCAGCACCTAACAGCAACTCTTTTTGTCTTGCATAACTGCAAATGTCAATTAATATAATACCAAAATAACCCAACCACTATGACCAAAATGGAGACTATCTAGTCTCCAAGAATAAAAGTTTTGAAAACATGTTATTAGTAAGAACTGTCCATGATCGTAACCATATCGTAACAACTTATCCCAAAAACAATCTCGCTGTGTAGGCGTATGACATAAATTGTTATGAAATTTTTAGTGGTAAAAATATTATGTGTCAAACAGTCAAGGAATATTTTTTAAATTCATATCAAAATTATCAATATTATTTTCAGAGTGAATTTCGCAATAATTCTCGTAGGTATGTTTAAAACGGTTCTTAAGCTATTTTGGACGAAAATGCCGAAATTGCATGGCTGTAAGAGAAGTAAGTAATAGTATTCGCTATTTGTATTCATTATTATTAATATTATTGTTACACATTTAAATGTAAATGTCAATCTAACATCAGATTGACCTTTCTAGTTTTCGTTAAGTGAAGAAAAAAACTACAGCTTGGCAACATAACAATATTTTGTTCTGCCACGTCATCGTCTTTTTATCAACAGTAAAAACACAAGAGCTTTTTTTTTATCGGATACATTTCTTTTTGCAACGAAACAGTTTTGCCAATCAATAATTTTACGAAAAAAATTGACATGATAAAATCGCGACACCGAAGGTGGAGCGATTTTATCTAATGTCAGTTTTTCGAGCAAATTTATTGATTAGCGAAACTTTGAGTTAAAGAGAAATTTATCTGATAAAAGAAAAGCTCGAGTGTTTTTTGGCAAGATAAATTAACGACAGAATATTGAAATTATAAGTAACCAAACTTGCGACACATTGTCATTGTGTAAAAGTGACGTCCGCTTACTAGATATTGAGGAAGAGGAGTTTTTATTGGCACCTTTTTTATCGATGTCAAACTGACAATAACCTTTCCAGGTATATGACATTTTAACATTGGAGTTAATTTATCAACAGTAAAAACACAAGAGCTTTTTTTATCGGATAAATTTACGAAACAGTTTTGCCTATCACTAATTTTATCTAATGTCAGTTTTTCGAGCAAATTTAGTGATTGGCCAAACTTTGAGTTAATAAGAAATTTATCTGATAAAAGAAAAGCTCGAGTGTTTTTTGGCAAGATAAATTAACGACAGAATATTGACCAAACTTGCGACTCATTGTCATTGTGTAAAAGTAACGTCCGCTTACTAGATATTGAGGAAGAGGTGTTTTTATCGCGATAAAAAAGGATACACCTTTTTATCGATGTCAAAGTGACAATAACATTTGCCTAAGTTGAAGCCTGCAGACATCCTAAAATTCCTCCGGGAAATAGGACTAAAGGAACTACTAGTTTTTGAGACTCTCCTCAGAAACTGAGTAGAAGTAAGGGGGCATAATAGAACATTTACAGGTATATGACATTTTAACATTGGAGTTAATTT
>CAJUYG010001471.1:47230-68582 GCA_910591675.1 Galerucella calmariensis
AGCTTGCAAAACATCAAGTGCCAAAGCTCCTAAATACCGAACTTAAGTTCTCATCAGAGGTGAAATATCTAGGTGTCACATTTGACAGTAAGTTAACATGGAACTCTCATCTAGAAAACAGAGTGAAAAAAGCATACATTTCTTATGAACAGTGTCGCAGAATCATCGGCCGTACCTGGGGAATGTCACCCAGGGTTACTGCCTGGATCTACACTGCCATCATCAGACCTATGCTAACGTACGGCGCGATTGCCTGGGGAGTTAAAGCAAACCAGCTGACAGTCGTCCGTAAACTGGATCAAATTCAGAGAACAGCATGCCTCAATACAACAGGAGGCATGAGAACCACACCAACCAGAGCGATGGAGGTGATCCTTGGTCTCACTCCCCTTATACACATCAAGGAGGTTATTTTGATGACCATGACACGCTTACGCTCTACCGGTATACAACCTGACGTAGGATCTGGTAGATTGAGACGTAACCTATGGCGTGAGGCACTCAATGAGGTCCCACTGCTGCAGGCAAATACGGACGCAATCTCACCACAATATGCCTTCCACAAGCCCTACAAGGTAATCATTAAATATAACACACAAGACACATCAGAAGAAGGCGCACTCCGCATCTTCACGGATGGCTTCAAGACCAATATGGGCTCAGGATGTGGATTTTACACCAGATCACTAAATCTAAACATCAAATGGGCGATGGGCTGTAATGTCAGCGTTGCTCAAACAGAGCTCACTGCTATCTACATCGCCGCAAAAGAGATGACCAAAAGAAACACAGGTAATAAAATTCACATCCTTACGGATAGTAGACAAGCACTACTAGCCCTGAACAGATCACGTATCACATCAGGCCTAGTACTGGAGTGTCACCTGTCCCTGATCGAAGCCTGTAGCAACAACGAAGTCACTCTAGGCTGGATCAAGGGGCACAGTAAATCGAAAGGTAACCACATTGCCGACTTACTAGCCAGGAAAGCAGCCTCCCAAAAACTCTTGAGACCTGGCACTTTCATTGGTCTGTCGGCGTCGGCTATGATTGACCTAATAAAGGAACACTCCCTTGTTAAGTTTAAGGGTAGATGGGACGATGCAGAAGGTTGCAGGCTTGCCAAGGAACTGCTGCAGTATCCGGACAGCAAAGTAGCCAAAAAATACGTGACTGTGAACAGTCAGAACCTTCGGACAGCTACGGGTATTCTGACCGGTCACTGCTACCTACGAAGACACCTCTACAGACTGGGTCTGTCTGACACTTCACTCTGTAGAGGATGTGAACAGGGAGATGAGACTGTCGAACACATTCTTTGTGAATGTCCGACACTCTCTCAATTTAGGTTTTCGTATTCGGCGAGTACAGGATAACTCAAGCTAGCATGAGGGAGCTTACTTCCGGCGACGTTATCGCCTACTTCAAACAAGTAGGCTGGATGACGAGCCAGAAGGAAGTCTGAACCTCGGAAGGATGCACAATGGGCCAATTGTGTCCTAAGTGGTCACCCACCCTTCAAATTCTTACAGATACAGATACAGGTCTAAATACCAGGTGTTTCAAAAATATGGTACAATGAAAGTTTACGAACCCCTCGTACCACGCCACTGGCTTATTAGAATTTGACATAATTGATACTGTTAATGTGTTTTGAAAAGACAATAACCTACAAAAAATTTTAAATTTATACTTCGGTCCCCCGAGAAGATATTAAATGAAATGTTAATGTCTCTGCACCTCTTAACAGCCTGTATCTCACAAACTAAGAAGGTTAGAGAAAAGTTGCATTTGGGTATTTTAAATATTTCTTAACGATCTATCATGCCTCTAGGTTACAGTACTTATATACTGGACACCCTGTATAACTTATAATAATCGCATGCAAGAAACCAAAAACAGTTTATGTAGAGCGATTTGTGGGTTAGTTTACCATCGAATACAAATGTTCTTCTTTTATCTTCATTAACTTTCTTTTCTTTTTTATCAAAGCTGGTCTCTACCTTAGCTATTAAATGACAAAAGCGCTGTTGTCAGATACTACACTTGAAATTTTAAAGGAACCCTTTGAAATAAATAATTTTTAACAGTCCTCTAAAATGTATACTTGCAGAATATCATTTCAACAAAAAATTTTCAAAGGCCCGTTAAAAACTTATTTCTAAGAAGCATCTAAATTTTAAAGGATTAGTTACAGAATAGACCCCTATGAACGTAAGTCATTTACAGCCAGTAAAGTAAAGTAAACTGTAACAAATATAATGGAAAGTCAGTGTCTTCTTATATCTTAATATATGTTATAAAATAATCATTAATTACTGTTATTATGCAAGAAAAAACTCAGTATCAAATATGAATACATTTTCTACCAGATCGAAGCTCATTTTTTCCGCATTTTCGCCATCGCAATTGTTTTTCATGAAATCTTTCACGTATTTATGCGAATAATACAATATTAAACAGAAGAATATTCATGAGCGTCAGTAATAAAAGGCTTGCGGGACTTAAAGTCATCACAAAATGCAAATATAGTAAGCTTAAAAAAATAACTTTTCTGTATAATTTTCACAGTTTAATTGAAATATATAATTTCAATAAACTGGAATTCGATTGAAGATACTAAGTTGGTACATCTACAGGGTGCGGCAGATAAACGGTCAATTAGAAATATCTAGAGAACTAAAGGTATCTGAATTATGAAAGTTGGCATGAAGGGGTTTTGAATAATGAGCTATTCAATGAAAATATTGCCGTATACCGGAAGTCGCACATACCTTTGTAATTTTTAATGGAAGACCCTGTATATTTTTAAATTTTAGGAATATTCACGTTATTCTGAACATTTTTTGTTAATACTTCCCTATACCTATCTTGAACCCTTTTTGAGTTGTAATGTTTTTTATATGAAAATGACACTTTTTTACCATGTACATAAAATTCAATATCCTCTAATGTAATTTGAATAAAAGTTTAAATTTCTTAGGAACTATTCACCATATACCGCTTTATCGTTTACACTGTGAAGTTACCTTTTTTATTATACAGGGTGCTGTCACAATTGGAATAAAAACGGAATCCACAATCTTCGCGTAATTCCTTTTTTTCAAATGTATGTGATTATTAATTTCAGAAGAATACGTTGTCCACTATCGATATGTATTACTATTCCCTATACCTATCTCCCGCAGTTTTCAAATAAATCAGCTTTATAAACGGAAACTCGAACCTGTCATTATTTCCTTTCTTATTTCAAATGGAACACCCTGTATTTTATAGCAAAAATAGAATCTTTGATTATGTAACTTTAATTTTTGTCAAGCATTCCCTATACCCAAAGTTCACAGTTATTTTGTAATATTTATTGTAAAATATAACTACTGACCTAGTATGTGAAAGCATTAAACGTTTTATGTAACAAAAAATCTTGATTAATAATAAATTTTAATGAACAATTTATTCTAAACAGAACTAGCAACCAAAAGTATAATCCCAACCGTAATATTAAACTAAAGGTTCAAAATGTTCACCGTTAACATCAATGCAATGCTGCAGAATAGTTCAAATGATTGACTAACATTTCTCAGCATATCAACGTTAGCAGATCGAAATGCCGCACTAACTATCTCTTTCATGTCATCTCTAATAGCCGGGGATTTTATAAACAAATCAAGACCCGAAAAAAATAAATATACTTTTGCTACATCGGGTGACCGAGCTGGCCAATCAATTGGGCTCAGTCTTACAGCATTGCATTGATGTTAACTTTGAACCTTCAGCTTAATATTACGGTTAGGATTATACTTTCGGTAGCTAGTTTTGTTTAGAATGAATTATTCATTGAAATTTATCATTAATAAATTGGAATTTAATAGGATACGGAGATATTGCATCATGTTACGAAACTCTGGCAAAATACATTTTTTTTCTTCAACGTACAACAAGCTACAGAGCGTTGATTTACCTACGAGTTTCACATAAACGTGTCCATATCTTTTGAAGGACTCTGTATAACGTGGCAAAACCTCATATCAAAAGCTTCAAAAAATGTAACCAATCCGAATTCGGTATAATATACAGGGGTTCCCATTTGAAAAATCATATGTTTGGTTTGTAACGGAGTTATACAGCACTCTGTATAGTTCGATATAACTTCAAAATATGGACCTTCAACACATCTACTGTATTTGTTAATAACATTTCTTGATATCTCTTAAAATAACCCATATACCGAAGTTTGTCGTAAGATTGGTACACCTTGTATGTATATCGAAAGAAACCACCACATTTATGATTTTATTTACCTGGTTTGCGGAAGTATAGCGGAAAAATCGTAATCGATGATATTAAACAGAGCAATGCATTGCGTTACGTTGTGGGGAACGTCTCTAGGATAAAATTCCAGAGCGCTGCGGGCGTCTAATTGTGTTATAACAATAGGTATTTCTTTATGTTCGTACCTAAAATGGGATTCCAACGTAAATAATGATACAAATTTACTACAACTTGCTTTGGGACACTGGAGAGGCCTGAAAGAGTGAAATTATTGGTTTACTGTGATGGTAAATAGTGGTATTATTAATTTCAATCGTCTTAAGAGTCTTAAAATTTAGTAGTAGTCACAAACTATCTCATTTATTAATTTCCACAAAACGTTTCCGAACCTATGAAGTCTCTTTAAAAGTCCCGGCACTCATATACTAGACACTGTAGTACAGCGTCTTAGCACAAGATGGCAATTCATTGTCTAATATTATATAAACGATTAACCGATATCGGATATAGTTCAGCATCTCTCCACGAGATGTCATGAGAAGTATCTGCCTAGGAGAGCGATGAGAAGTATCTGCCTAGGAGAGCAGTTCTCTGGAATAGAATAGCTCTATAGAAAAGAGTCAGTGCTTACTGAGCTACTGAGCATGCCATTTGGGTAAACCCTTGAATACTGAGCATAAGAATCTATCATCATATTTTTCACGCTTCAATTGAAGTTTATATACAACGCTGGTTTTAATATAAATCGCAAAGTAGATAACAGAACAAGCTGAATCAACAAGTTGAAGTATTGTAATTAACCTATATTCTATTTATATTTATCAAGCACCTGTACCAGAATTTGTAACATTCAATCAAGATTTGAAATTTAAAATTTTATCAAACAAATGTCTACATGCTTGTCGTTTAAATTGATTATATCTTTTGGCGTCTAGATTGGTCTAGATTGCCACTTGTATTAAACTTTTCTATACATACTATAGATTGAGAATATTTAAATGAATGGGTAACTTACTTTTTTGAAAGGGATATCGTGCTAGTACTTCTGATGCTACTATTTTTTGCAGCAACAGATTTGCTTTTATTGTAGGAAAATATTTCTGGATAGGGGATGAATTTTTTACGTAGATCTGTCGAATCTCTAGATTTTGAGTCTCCAGATGCTGGAATATTAAAAATAACGTGATGACGAATACGTACATATTTTTTTATTTATATGAATGATATAATCTGAATTAAAATGGACAATGACGACTAATTCTTGATTGTCTGTTTCCAAAACTACAGTCTTTACGTACGGAAAGTTAGAACTGGAAATACAGTTCATCTGCTACCTACAGATGCCAAATTGGTGAATTTTTTGATGATATTTTAGTATTTTCTTAGTACTTTTCATTCAAAATTTATTCATCCAGGAATCTTTTTGTTTTAAACTGTTCTATAGCAATAGGGCTTTCAAAAGTGAGGGTGGTGAACTTAAAACGACAAACAGCTTTTACAAACCTGAAATATTCACCTGCGCAATAAATATCTTTGAAGCAATCTCCACAATACAAGACGTGATCTCTTCCTTCGATCAGTTCTCTCTTATCAAATTTCTCTTGACATCCAGTACAAAACAGCATTTTGAAAATTTTTAAAATATTTGACGTGTAGAATTGACACAAAATTAACTAAATGACAAGCTGTATATTAATTTCGATGGTTCAAAAGTATTATTAATGGTCAGGTGCAAAGTGTACGAAGCACAAAAATTATTCAACACTCGTAAATTTTAATTCAAATTGAAGAGAAATTGAAAATATCCATTTAAACTGCTAATTAGTGCATCAATTTATTAATGGAAGACGTATTGTAGAAATATTGTTTATAATAATTTAAATATGTTGAAACAAAAACGTTAATAGTTTGTTGTATAATTCTGAAAAGGTGAAGTTTCTTCTGACACTTTCCTAAATCATACCATTTCCAGACTATCATTATTTTTATCACGAAATAGTAGAGATTTTCCAGACTATTAATATTGTTATCACGTAATAGTAAAGATTTTGTCGTGATTGTATAGAACAGAATTTCATTACAATAAAAAGTATTAGAACTTTTACCTGAATCGATTACCCACAACTTAAATAACTAAATTATACTGATTTAAAAAGATTCTTTCCATAGTTACTTATGATACAATTTTAAATTTCTTTTAGCTGGTGCAGTTGATTTATTATTCAATTAAACGGCAAAGGACCCCGCGCTTTTCTTATGACAAAGTGGCGTTCCGTCAAATGTTATAAATTTTGGATATGATGTTGTACTCGACTTCTTGACCAAAAGTGTCCATGGGACCAATTCAATCCTATGACTAGTTTCCGATATACAGGGTATTAAAGTTGAAAAATCCTTGTTTTCCGTGACCACGTAATTTTATTATTAACAAATAAATATGCATTTTTAATTGATGGTACCATTAATATGTTCTAGTTTATCGTAAACTTACACATAAATAGTTCAAAATGTCAAAATATCCAGGACTCAATTATAAGAGGACGATTTTTTGGAATTCTAAGAAATTCTTATATTGAACGAAAACAAGATCAGAAATTAAAAGTAACTTCATATTCAATGTTCTGGCATCAAATATACTAGTTCTAGAGGTATTCCATACAGGGTGATTCTTAATGCAACCTGAAATTATTTTTTTCTATATGAAATAAATAAGTTACACAATGTATTTTAAAATTAGTTTACGATGTTTAAAACGTATTGGTTACCTAGATATCAGTACTTTTCTTGAAATACAGGGTGATTTGCACATACATCTTGTTATTAAACCGACAAAAATTAGAGAAAATACACTTTTTCTGAATAACCCTGTATTTTATAATTAGATCCGTCAAAATGTTCAATTTATCTTGTTTTGTAATAAACTTATAATAGTAAATGAGCTGAAAAGATTTTATAATCTTACTATTACCAGTTTTTCAGAAACAGGGTCCCGAGGGTAGAGTACTCAGCAGAATAGGGATAGTGAACGAAATTATAATCACATTTTTATTTATGGATACATACCGAAGTGTACCGAACCATTGATAAAAAGATGAATAAATTACAAGTATTTATTCATCCTGTAGGCATGTACTACAGTAAATTAATAATAATGAAAGTTTCATTAAAAAAAATGAGAAAAATGGAAAGGAGAATAGCCTGGAGGATAGGGAAATATTCTCTATGGCCTACAGTTTTGGCATTTTTGTTTTATGGTCTAGTTTCGATATGTCTGTTTGGTATATTTGTTATTTCGTTCCCAGTGTCTAATTTTTATTTTATTTGTTCCTGTCTGGATGGATAGACGAGCCATAAACTTTTCCAATGAGGAAATTCAATCTCTTCTATCATTAGTGTAGTTTTGTTTCGTTCCACAAAGTGAAATGGTCCAGCCGATTCCTAAATGTCCTTTGTCGCCGAGGGCCTTAAACAATATTCGTAGCATCTTCTTCATCGTCGGTTGAAAGTTCCTCAAAAATATCTTGGTTATCGTTTGTTAACATTGCAAAATTCAAAGAAAACAAAGTAAAAGCAATCAAAATATTCACAATATAATTAATTAAGGTTATAAATGCCAAATTGTTGACATAACCGACAGAACAGAGCAATTATCAAATCATGAAAACCTGGGTTTTCCATAAAGTTATCTTTAATCGATACCTCTTCCACCCTCAGGACCCATTTTCTGAAAAACTGGTCATAGTAAGATTATGAAATCTTTTCAGCTCATTTACTATTTCAAGCTTTATTACAAAACAAAATAAATTAAACATTTTGACGGATCTAATTATAAAATACAGGATGATTCAGAAAAAGTGTATTTTCTCTAATTTTTGTCGGTTTAATAACAAGATTTATGTGCAAATAACCCTGTATTTTAAGAAAAGTACTAATATCTAGGTAACCAATATGTTTTAAACATCAAAAACTAATTTTAAAATACATGGTGTAACTTATTTATTTCATAAAGAAAAAAACTAATTTCAGGTTGCATTAAGAATCACCCTGTATGGAATACCTCTAGAACTAGTATATTTGATGCCAAAACATTGAATATGGAGTGAATTTTTATTTCTTACCTTGTTTTCATTCAATATAAGAATTTCTTAGAATTCCAAAAAATCGTCCTCTTATAATTGAGTCCAATCCTGGATATTTTGACATTTTGAACTATTTATGTGTAAGTTTACGATAAACTAGAACATATTATTGGTACCATCAATTAAAAATGCATATTTATTTGTTAATAATAAAATTACGTGGTCACGGAAAACAAGGATTTTTCAACTTTAATACCCTGTATATCGGAAACTAGTCATAGAATTGAATTGGTCCCATGGACACTTTTGATCAGGAAGTCGAGTACAACATCATATCCAAAATTCATAACATTTGACGGAGCGCCACTTTGTCATAAGAAAAGCGCAGGGTCCTTTAAGCTTTTTTCTAGTTTGTTTAGGTTGGGCGCTATTGACAATACTTCTCATGAGGCTGTCAAACGAGCATTAAATTGAAGAGGTGTAGAGAGTACAACATCCAAATGTATGTGCTCACCACTAGTGATATACTACAGAGTTCGGCAAAAGTCCGGGACCGGACAAATATCGAAGAAAATATAAATTTTGTGAGAAATCTCTTTATACCACAAATTTTACTCCAACTTAATCTATAATTTGAAAACATTTTGAAATATACAGGGTGTTCCAATAAAGTGTGGCGTATCAAATTTATATTTTTTCTTATGGAACACCCTATATTTTATTGCATTTCCTAAAAATATGACACTCCTTCATAATGTTTCCCTATAACTAAATACAGAGGGTTCCGAGTTATGCTGACTTTTTGAAAAATGTGAACAATTCGAAAAAAATTAATAACTCATTGATATAACAAATTCTAGCATATTTTTTCTTACAACTAAATAGTTGAATGTATTCCACGATTGAGTACTAAATATCTCTTTACAGGGTGTTCAGATTTTTCAGTTTCATTATTAGATCACTCAATGTGCAATCAGGCTTATTTTAAATGGTATAAGAGTGTCCTATACCCATGTATTATAATTTTCGTGCAATTTACAATTTTCTTAAATTGTATGCTAAATCGGACTTTAAGACATCTGCAATTCTCTCTAAATTTTAAACTAATGATCTTGGCATTTGTTGTGGGAAACTAAATAGATCACGTTTCAAGCCTCCAGAAAATATAGGGTTCTGCTATCGTATACCAAGTGGTTAAAAAGATATAGCCACTCACAGAAAAATCACGATCCACTTAGAGACATTTTATGAAATAATAAAAAACAAAAAGTTCATCACTTTTAGTTGTTTGTTGTTAGTTCCGTCTTTATTCATGTTGTATTTTAATAATCTGAATAATAATATTTAAACCAATCTTCAACATAACACTCGTATTGTGTGAACATGAATAAAGACGGAACTAACAACAAACAACTAAAAATAATAAACTTTTTGTTTTTTTGCTATTTCATAAAATGTCTAAGTGGATAGTGATTTTTCTGTGAGAGTGGCTATATCTTTTTAACCACTTGGTATAGGATAGCAAAACCCTATATTTTCTGAAGGCTTGAAACGTTATCTATTTAGTTTCTTACAACAACTATGCCAAGATAATTAGTTTGAAATTTAGAGAGAATTGCAGATGTTTTAAAATCGATTTAGCATACAATTTAAGAAAATGTTAAATTGCACGAAAACTATAATACCTAGGTATAGTACACCCTCACACCATTCGAGAGACGACATTTTTTTGAATATAATGAATTATTAAAATACATGATGTTCCATTTAAAATAAGCCTAATACTGCACATTTAATGATCTAATAATGAAATTGGAAATTCTGAACACCCTGTAAAGAGATATTTAGTACACAATCGTGGAATACATTCAACGAATGTCCAACTATTTAGATGTAAGAGAAAATTTGCTAGAATTTGTTATATCAATGAGCTATTAATTTTTTTCGGAATGTTCACTTTTTTAAAAAAGTCAGCATAGCTCGGAACCCTCTGTATTTAGATATAGGGTACCATTATGAAGGATTATTATATTTTTTAGGGGCAACCAGGAAATGCAATAAAATATAGGGTGTTCCATAAGAAAAAATATAACTTTGATAAGCCACACTTTATTGGAACACCCTGTATATTTCAAAATATTTTCAAATTATAGATTAAGTTGGAGTAAAATCTGTGTTTCAAAAAGATCTTCTGAAAAATTTATATTTTCTTAGATATTTGTCCGATCCCGGACTTTTGCCGAACTCTGTATAGTGATATACCTTCAAGTATATTATGATACTAAGTTTGTCAAAATCCATAAAGCGGAAAAAAGTTATAACTGTTTTATCTTGTCATCTTTCCCAATCACCCCTACCAGCTATTTTACAAGATAGAGGAAAAAATATTGGAACAAATAATTTACGCCCAATGATCTAATTGGGTTGCTCCAAGATGTTCTAATAGATCGCGATCTGCAATAATACTTCGTGATTGACTCCAGTCACTATAACTGTATCGTAAGTCCAGCTCAGATTGTGAAATCCTTTTTTTCTGTAAGTGATCTAAGGCCAAATCATACAGCAGTGTAATTTGTCCAAATTTTTCTTGAACTATATCATTTTATTCTTATTTTTGTTGATCTCACTTATTTTGCAAAAGTCAATAATATTACCAATCTCGATCTTGAAAGAGAGAGAAGAAAAATTGTGTGCAGTCAGCTGTTGCCAAATGTATTTATCTGTAAAAGTTATTCCAAATTTTTATCGGCAACAATGTTAAAATATTTATTGCAGATTGTAATTTGTCCATTCATTTTCTTGAACTATATTATTTTATTCTTATCTGTGTTGATCTCACTTATTTTTCAAAAGTCAATAATATTACCAATCTCGAAGTTCTCTCAATAAATACGGCGTTATCCCGTATTAAAAATTAAATGCAAAATAAGATGATTATTCTTTAGAAAGTACCAAACATTCTAAAATGACAACGCTGCTTTAATATCAGATTAGTAGCTGGAACTGAACACACGCCCAATGCTGACGGCCCACAATTATTCTTCTCTCTCTTTCAAGTAGTTTTTCTCATATTTTCTTTGTCGTACTTATGTAAACCGTATGATTCTTCTTGTCAATATCATTTCTGTTAACCTTTCAACCTTGTCACATACCACTAGTTCTTTCAATAAATGTATTAATTTCTTTGAATTGGATCCTCAAAGCTCTTCCCAGACGTTTGCCTTTTGTAGAATACTGTCAAAATTAAAATACTTCATCGAATTAGAGATTTCAAAGAAGATACAGGACCGTTCTCACCGTTCTTAGATGGTGTAGAGGAATAATAATTCCTGTAGTTTTTATATCCCTTCAAAAAAATCTAGTACCATGTTTATGTATATAATAATTTTTTGTAATAAATAACAAACGCTGGTTATGTCATCGATGGTCTTACATGGGTACTATCAATATGCAGAAATAAATCAAACTATATAGAAAATCTCTTTATCGTTGAAACAATTGACGTACAGATCTAGTAACCTACTTTTGTCTCTTTCTTACACGCGAATATCGTGTATGGCTCATCTTCATCCGAGGCGAGAGAAGAAAGCATATATAAATAATGTGCAATTTCTCCTAAACGCACTACTCTTCAATTAGTTGTTGTGTGTTTTACCGGTGGTAATAAGGATGGGTTTTGTTAAGGTGAGTTTTTTATTTTTTAGTTGTTTTTTTCAACCAAGTTTGAATTTTATCAGCTGAACAAATGTTAAAGAGATTGATTGGTTTCCACACCCTGTATAAGATTTAAAAAGATATTTGGGATTATTTTGAATTTTTGTTAAATTTTCTCTTAGCATCTCTTACTATTACATAATACCCACTATAAAATTAGATTTGAGAGAATATTAAAATTTGCCTCCAATTAATAGTCCCATAAGCTCTCATATATATACAGAAAATGGAGATTTAATTTTTTTGTTTTTGAAGATCAGGTCCCACAACGAATCTAAGCCCCCCTTTGTAGAGCTACTCCTGGCTCAAGCCTCACTAAGCTGTGTGGTGACCCGCCACTGTGTTTTTCACACAATTTTACTTCTTAAAAGTACAAAAAGTCTTTTTCCTACGATCACATAGGAAAGTGACATATATCGCACTGTATAGTTTTATGGAAAGTGGCCTTTATTCATACGCGTACGGTAAAAAAGCTTATCCGTACGTATACGGATAAAAAAGCTGACAAATGAATTTTAATTAAGATTGACCACTGGCAAGCTATCAAATATATAATTTCTAAATTCCTAAACTAAATTTGAAGCAATCTATTTGAAAAGTGGAATTTTTGTCATTTTCTTGATTAAAACAAAGTCCGATGTTGTACCAATTAATCCAAATCACCTGTTATAATAGTAGGAAAATGTGATCATCTTGAAGGGTATTCATGATAAGTATGTATGAAGTATGATGAACAATAATAATTTCACTTTCAATTTCTATAATTATCTAACCAATTGATAATTTTAATAACCTACCTATATTATATGGTTAAACTACCTGAATTTTTTGTCACTATTGATAGTTATTGTTAATTTTGAAATCAATTATGTTGACTTTAATTGACATTTTGTGTATTAATATGTCAGATGTTGATTACACATCATTTGGTGAGATTATCACGTGATCGTAGGAAAAATATTGTACATTACTCGCGTGAAAGTGATTTTTTACACTCGTGTGATTGTCGCACTCGGCTCATGCCTCGTGCTACAATATTTCCCACTCGAAAAATGTCACTTTCCGCACACGTGATGTAATATACTATACATTCATTTATCAAAAAAGTTAGTAAAATGGAATAATCGAAAAAAATAGTGTGGCGACCATCAAAACTAACGATTTTAAAAAAAAATCAGTGGACTAGAGATACTGTCAGCCCCCAAATTTAATAGCAGATAATATGCTTCCTCAGTGGTGTAATACAGGGTAGGGAATCTTCTGAATCAGAGGAAGATATATGTGGTAAAGGACCTTTGGAGCTCCTCCAGTTCATTCAAAAACTGAATCTTGGAATTTCGGTCCCAAATATAGTCATCTTGATTCGCATTTATTTGACTTGGGCGATTAGTGTTGCAAGTTGTGAGAGAAGTTTTTCGAAGATGAAGCTAATAAAAAATTACCTCAGATCTACTATGAGCTCCGCTAGACTATCAAACTTAGCTATATTGTCGATTGAACAAGAATTGGATGCTAATATTGATTTTGACAAAGTTATTTCTGACTTCGCTGCTCGTAAGGCCCGTAGAATCCGTTTGTAAAACCGATCATCCTATTTTTCAATAAAAAGTACCTCATTGCCTGTGAAATTTAATTTTAATTAAGCACCTATAGAATGGGGGCGGCAAAAGGGGTCTCCCGCCCCAGGCGCCAAGATGGCACGCTACGCCACTGCTAGTACATCATTTTGCTTCGGACATTTTTCAGTTTTGAATTAATATAATATTATATTGATTTAAAAACGCCAGGAAAGCTCTTGAAAAATACGACTTTGATACATGACATTGTCTGGATACTGAAGCAAAATCATTATTCAAAATTATCCTAAAATGTAACCCAAGGATATAATCAAATAGTAAAAAACAAAAAGCTCTAGTACTTTGCTGAATTGAAAGAAATGTTCCTATGGCTAATATTTGACCAGAATATAGTCAAATTTAGATATCATTGTTAAAATTATTAATAAATTTTGTAGCCTGAAGTATCAGAAAATTCAAACAATGATTCCACTTGATCCTTAAACTTTTCTTAAACAACAAACAAATGACCCAATTAATAAATATTAAGATATTCACTCTTCAAGCTATTGGTATATTGCAACTAACACCAACATGCATTCATAACAATACATTTTCCATTTTTACACACGAGTGCATACTTTTAATCGCTACACGTTCTTTATAGACCGGCTATTGATTATTAATTGGTTGTTCTGCATTCTGTTTAACCGATTGGAATTAATTCTAAGGAATTAATCAAGATGATACAAATACACTTTCATTAATTATAAGATGCAACGTCGTTACACAATTTACTTTCATTTGAATCCATCGGCATCTGCTTAAATACGGTGAATATCAATTGCACCAATAACAAGCCAATATAATCCTTCAAAACAAATAGGAATACAACTCCCAATCTCTAGTAGAAGAATCAATAAAATCTTAATGATAATGTTGGTACCTTTATGCTGACTAAACGAATCATGATTCTGGTACTGTGAGTTTTAAGCAAACAAAAAAGTTGCAATTGTACAAAAAAATCATTAAAATTATTTAATAAATTTATACAATATGTCCCCCTAAGTAGGGAGCATATGGAGAACTTTTTTATTATTATTTTTAGGAAAAAAAGTTGATCTTAATAAAAAGTTCTGCATTATCTAAAACCTAGAATACAGTCATCAAATATTAAAATTTTTCAGTCGTATACGAGGTTTGTCAAAAAATATGAGTCTTACTCAAGAGAAAAGTACCTTTAAATTTGACAATATCGAAAAATGTTACTAAAAAAAGTTGGATATGTCGAAGCATTAGTATAAGTGAAAAATAAATTTGTTTGTTTCTAACATTAATATGATGTTAATTTTATAACTTAGTGTTTGAATGTATTTTATTATTTGAAAAATAAATGAATAATATGAAATTATTCCGCGTTTTAAACCTAAAATAGTATCATGTGTTTCGTAATCACAAGAGATAAATGTTCATTCAAAATAGAAACATTAGTAAAAAAAAATCTGAAGTTTCAATTCAAATTTCAATTCAATTCAATACCAGAAACAGATAGAGTCAAGTATCTAGGAATTGTTTTAGATCGACATCTTAGGTGGAATTTACACATTGATGCCTTAGTACAAAAACTAAGAGGTTTTCTTGGCAGATTTAAATATCTGAGAGATTTTTTAGGTACTAGGCAACTAAAAATTATATACTTATCACTAATACAGTCACAACTAAATTATGGAATTCTCGGATGGGGAGGGGTAAATAACAGCCACTTACAAAATTTGAACATAATTCAAAAATGGCTAATAAGAATAATTTATAAAAAAAATAAAATGTTTCCTAGTGGGGAACTATTTGAATTAAGTGGGCTATTCGATGTAAGACAACTCTATATTTTCAAATTATTAGTATATTTTAAAATAAATGAGAATTGTTTTACTCGATTAGACCATGAATATTTTACACGAAACAGAGATAAAACCTATATGTTACCTAAAAGAGAAAAGTTAATTGGACAGAGGTGTTTCAATTACTTGGGCCCCAAAATATACAACCAAATCCCATTACACATACAAAACATGAATAAAATATATTCATATAAATTACAAATTAGAGCATGGATACAATCAATGACTAAAGAACACATAGATAGCATATTAAATAACACATAGCAGATATATTCATTACCCAGTAAAATACTATAAACTTGTGACTCTCCTTACATGATGATAACTAATCACCCAATAATGACAACTTACCCAAAAATGACAACTTTCCCAAAAATGACAACTTACCCAATAAAGACAAATTACCCAAAAAAGTCAACTTACCCAAAGACGACAAATTTATTTATTATATATATTTATACGTAACTATATGAACTATTAAAATCACTACTGTTATCAGTTATCACGTACAAGTTGTATATAACTTTGTTATAGAACAACTTCTGTGATTATAAATGTTTATTTATTGTAATTTACATTGTTATATTTAGATTTTTTTTGTTAGCAAATTTTTAAATAAACATTATTATTATTATTATTATTAAATGAATGTAATTACATATTTAATCGTAGTTTTTAATTCTGATCAACTCTTGAGTGAAACTAATATTATTTGAGAAACCTCGTATACGACTTAAAAATTTAATATTTGATGACTGTATTATAGATTTTAGATAATGCAAAACTTTTAATAAAGAATAACTTTTATTCCTAAAATTATTAATAAAGTTTTCCATATGATTCCAACTTAGGGGGAAAGGGGGAAAAGTAAAATATTATTTATACAGTTTCTTATTGTCCCAACACATGACACAAAAGGACTCACCATTCATCTGCCTTATTGATAGATGTTATTTTCCATTTTTGTTTCAGTATTCTTTGATTATCTAAAATAGCATAAATGTCTTACCTCAAGACACAACTTATATTAGACAAAAGTATGTTTACAAGCATTATTTTATATTCCCAGTCCAAATGGACCGTCACTCACCACTTACTCTGCATTTTAATAATGAATGAAATAAATATGTCTGTCTACAAGATGAGAACAATCGTTTTGTAACCTTAGAAGCAATTTTGTTCTGTATAGGTCACTTCTTCCTTTATTTATTGTTGTGTATATATTTTCTAGCATTTTAAAATAATAAATTAAAATAATGTGAGTTAATATAAATAAGATTGGGATATCTTAACATGACAAATAAAATAGCAAATTTAAACATATTTTAATATAATTAATTGTATATATTTCATGATCCAAATTGATTCAACACCAGCAGTCAGAGGCTTCGAAGGGCTCGCAATTTATATGAAATAACTTCAGATCCATTGGTTATTAAGCAGAATGCAAGATTAACCCTTTAAACTAACAACGTACTTTGTTTGTAACCTAAATCGATTCTCTCATTCCAAAATATTTTTGACTTGATAAAACTATTCGTTTTCAGGCAATTTTGATCTCGTTGGTCTTTTTGGAAAGTTTCATCCTGGCACATTCAAGAATAATATACCAACATCAACAAGAAGAAGATCATGGAGGTAAAGATGTCCAATATTCACAATATTACGGACAAGAAGAAGAGGCTAGGGGAGTAGCCCATATTCAAGAACCTGTTCAACTATCCGGAAACCATGGATATCATTCACACAAAGAAGAACATATTGACTATTATGTAAGTATTAAGATAATAAAATGCTGATATGAACGATTTTTGTCCTCAAAAGGGATGTTTCGCTTTTGACAAGACCTGACAAAATGTTAACATTACCAGAATAAGTTACTTCCGCTTTAAAAGACAATACTTTTTAAAAACAAAATGGTATTTTGTATGGCACATCTTTTGTTAATTCTTTATTTAAATTTGAAAGTACCAGAACGCTATACAGCTTAATGTCTGCTATCTTGTCTAGTTTTGAAAATATTGAATTGATTAGATGACTTGCATAAGACTGTTTTGTAAAAGGAAAAGTTTTCTCATAACGTCCGAATTCACAAATTCAACATATGTTGAATAGCCAGCTACTTGTTTTCACTGTAATAACAAACATATGTTTCTTGATGTATTTGCTAAAACTATTGTTAAAGACAAGAAGACTGCTTTCTTTTTCTTTCCTCGAAATTTTAGCGATAATGTATTCATTTCTCTTTCACTAATTGGATAATAAGTAGGATTGTTACGATATCATTACAATCTTCGGCAACTATTAGAGTGTGAAACTCTTTTAATACCATCAAGCAAAAATTTATACATGCACCAATGGATTTTTGATGATACATCACATACTTTTATTATTGGCAGTGCCTTCATTAACATATTTACATTAAAGTTTGTTGCATTTTAATAATAACTTTGGGTCCAGTTCCTCAATATATATTTTCTCCTTTTCAAACCACTCAATTTTTGCTTTATTGGAACCATCATTTTAAATTACGCATTTTTGTCAACAGGCTCCTCCAAAATACACCTTCAAATACGGCGTAAATGACTACCACACAGGTGATATCAAAAGCCAACACGAATCTAGAGATGGTGACACTGTCAAAGGTCAATACTCCTTAGTAGAACCCGATGGTTCTGTAAGAACCGTTCATTACACTGCTGATAAACATAATGGATTCAACGCGGTAGTACACAAATCAGCAGCTTCAAAACATTTACAAGGTAGAACGCTGGAACATGGATCTGAAGGTCATTATCACGTTCCTGAGAACCAACAGGAAGAGCAACACCAAGGTTATCAATTGGGTCATCAACATTTAGAAGAGGAAGATGCTGGGTTGAGACACCAACTGGAAGGTGATGAAGAAAGCCAGTATGGTGGAGAACATGAATAAATAGTTGGTATTGAGCTCAAGTAGTCCTCTACTTTTTCTACTTCATTCACTTTTGTACTGATATGTGTTTTACTTTGATCCTTATCCTTATTATTTATTATATAGCTAATTTTAATTATATTTTATATTATAATTATATCAAAAGATACAATATCTCCTATTCACATTTTTGTTGTTGAAGGTAAGATTTTCTACTTATCGTTAAAATTTTATTTGCTCTGACCGATTTCAATGCTTAGACAATGACATTTAGACGCACATTGAGATAAAGTATAGTCTGTACAGAAAGTACGAGGAGTAATAAATCATTCATTTAAGTAGATTTCATGGACGTACCAAAATATATTTTAAGAGGGTATACCGTAAGGTACATTTTGTATTGAACGAAAGAGTTGCAGCTATGCTAAAGAATATACGATTTAGGTCAGAGGTAA
Source organism: Galerucella calmariensis (assembly GCA_910591675.1). NCBI lineage: Eukaryota > Metazoa > Arthropoda > Insecta > Coleoptera > Chrysomelidae > Galerucella > Galerucella calmariensis. The sequence continues at coordinate 66,119 of CAJUYG010001471.1, forward strand.
CGGGATGTACTAATTTTAATAAAAAAAATTGATAGAGGTACATAAATTTTAGTAAGTTTGATAAAGAAAGGCAACACAGTTTATTCATAATAGAAAACAAACCAATCTGTAACAATAATTATTTTATATATTTTTGTATATATGTGTGTATAAATGCTGGATATACAGTTTCCAAATCTTGGCAAGATGAAAACATTAAAAGCGGAAGGCAGGCATTCGTGGAAGGTTTGTTTTTTATTATATTATAATTTAAAACGTATTTTTTTCCCAAAATACACACCACTGCATTGCGTTATTGCTTATCTGCTAATCCTTTAACAATAAAGAAACCCTAAATTTTGCTACAACTGAAACAAATACGGGGTCGATCTACCTGGTTTTTAGATTTACGGAAAAAATGTAATTTAAAGTAAGAGATTTATCAAAAATTTCATGGTGCTCCCTGTAAAGGTTTTGCATACTTAATTAGGGTTTATTACTCCTCGTACTTTCTGTACAGACTATAGTATTTGAACTGATCATTGAAATTGCTGAAATAAATAAAAGTATGTCAATTACAACTGACTGTTAATCAACTTCTTACATAATTAGCTCATTTTTATCTCAATTTAAACATGTATATCCTACTTGAAACCTTTTATCTCGAAAACATATTTTGATACTTGAAATGGCTGATCACGTAATTATATAGATTATATAGATTAATTTATCCCAAAGATTATAATAGAATGTATTACACATTAATAGGTTGATATTGTATCCACTTCACACGAATAAGATAAAAAAATAGTCAGTATTATCTAGTGTTTTAATGTTTATAGGGTCTATTTCATTGTTTTATATTCTTTCTTGTTAATAAAATACCAAAAATGTTTTTATTTTTTTCATTTCACGCATTTGAGCAGACTGATGTTGAATACTCAAGGTCACAGTTTTCTGGGAATGACCTCTAAAGTAGTGTCTGGTACACAGATGGCTCATACTCCGGTGATAGAGCAGGGGCTGGAATTTACTCCAGGAACTCAAGAACACAGGTTTGTGTACCATTGGGTGAGGGTGTATCAGCATATCAGGCCGAGATATATGCTATCTTGGAATGTGCGCAGATAAACCTAGACAGAGGTTATGTGGATCGACGCATAACCATATACTCCGACAGTCAGGCAGCAATTAAAGCCCTGAGTGGGTATACCAGCAACTCAGGACTTGCTAACGAATGTCGAGAACTACTTGCTAATCTTGCAAGGCGGAACGTGGTGCGGCTAGAATGGATTCCAGCCCACTCTGGTTTTGAAGGCAACGAGATGGCGGATGCACTGGCTGCGGAAGGGGCGACACCTCCTTTCTGCGGCCTGGGCCCGACCCTGGGCCTAACAAAACAAAGAATACGCAAGGAGACGAAGAAGTGGCTGAGGAATCAGCACCTCGCTCATTGGAATGCTCTGCAGGGTCCTAGACAATCCAAACTTCTACTGGAGGGATGGACTGATGGACACGCCAGGGCAGCCACTGAACTACCAAGGAGTAGGCTAAGGAAGATAGCAGGACTCCTAACAGGGCACTGCTGTATGAGGAAGCACCTCTACAATCTAGGAGTAGAGGAAAGTTCCCTATGTAGGGGTTGCGGCATGACTGATGAAACGTCAGTCCATGTTCTCTTAGAGTGTCCACACTGGGCTGTATTACGCAGGCGAATCTTCGGAGTCACTGTCATGGCTCCTGGAGACACAAGCAGGCATCCACTGAAAAAGGTTGTGGCCTTTATTGAAGGGCTCGGCTTCATGGATGACTAGGTAGCAGGATTGGCTCAATGGGCCCGCCAGTGGCCCCAGTGTCGGAACCTTGGCTTGAGTTGTCCAGGACAAGGCTCGCCTGTACATTTAGTAGTAGTAGTAGTAGTAGTGTCTCCAACTGTAAACTACGACCCGGGATATTATGATCCAATTACGAATAAAGATGGCAGTGCAGGCGAATGGAGGGAAGCTTGACGGGTAGAGGGTGTAAGTCAATGGGTAAAGGGTGAATATACCTTGGCCACACTTGTCGACGGAAAATTATTCGTACCAACCCAAAATCAAGTTCAGTCTAAACTGTAGTCAGTGTGTGTCAACATGCCCGTTTCAAAATTTGCCAGAAGTCTTCTTCTCTGTGACAATTCTTATTTGAAGTATACTAATCTGAAAAATAAGATGAGTTGGGTGCATGCGTATAACTTGCACAGAAGATGCGAAATTTCCCCGTGAAATTCCCTAATTGTGCACGTATGATTGCATTTCAGAATTTTGTAAGTTTTTCGTAATTCGTCTGCTGGGTCCCATGTTGCTTTTCGCTTATAAATAGCGGACATTAATTTTTCTTCCATTATATGCCTTGCGCCTGGTTGAAAATGTCAAACACAACTGATTCCCTGGTGGTTAGTGTTGAGATTTCATAAAATAAAATCATCAACTGGGTACTAATGTTT